>JAUMHM010098911.1:0-24004 GCA_032362435.1 Melikaiella ostensackeni
CTGTTTCATACCCTTTTGGCTCAATTCAGGACGACTGAAAACTACTACCTGACCGCTTGGCTCAATTCGGATCTAGAGAGGTAAGCCGGGTTGACTATTGGCTCAATTCGAGTGCGCCCTATTGTACCAGCAGCAGGCTTATTGTTCGAGCAGGTATGGTTATGAAATTTGTTTTTATAAACATACGCGATCGACTAGAGCAAATACTGCAGGGTCAGAGTTTTGTTGTTAATTATTAAACTCTCGTGAGACGAGCTTGAAGGCTCAACGTGAGTGGTCATGTTTTGGGCACTCAATTGAATTTATTCGAGTTTCTAGTTTTCGCGATTGCAGAAGTGGCTGTACCATTCTTTGGTGGTGCTTATCGTGAGAGCTGATCTCTTTATTTGTGTCCTTTGCTGACCAGATCAACTTCACTTGGGCTTTGCCTTGAGGATCGGTTGTGTCTGGATTGTATGAGTGCTTGATGGTGGGTTTTTCCTAATTACAATTAGAATTGTAAAGGGCTTTTTCCTTCACACGCTAAGTGTAGGTTTTTTATGCTCACTAAATAAACCTTGTTTGTTTTCTCGTAATTAATGTTTGTTTTCTACTTGGCCCACCTCTCTCCTCTAATATGTTTTCTTTATTCTTAATTATTATTTATGAATCAACTCTTTGTTTGCTATAAATTGCGTTCATTTTTGATCCTTCGAGTCGGATAGGAGAGAGAGTGTGGAGTCTTTGGAGAATCTAACTGTGGCGTTATTGTGGTTGCTCGTCGTTTGTATTTCGTTCGTAGACAGCGTGTTGCTTTTAATTTTAATTTAACAAGACTTCATCTGCTAGTTTGCTTTTAATTCGTGAAAATTTGTAAGCATCACGTGCGTTGTGATCATCACCCCCCCCCCCTTCTATTTTGAAAATTTCCATTTCCGTCTTAATTAAGTGGCGATACACGGTGGGGTGCCATGACGCCGGTATCCTTAAAAGGGTTAACGGCTTTTCAAGATTCCCGGGCGGTGAAAGATAGGTGGATACACGCGCGATTTGAGGAAGGCGCTTCGGAAAGCCTTACGCACAATATCGTCGAAAAGCGACTCGCATCCATTGAAAAAATCTGGGAAGAAGTTCGTGCGACTCATGCCGAAATAATCGTGAAGGAGAATGCCGCTACCGATCCTTACACAGTTGATGACGTGTTCGCTCAAATCGGAAATCCTTACGAATCCCTCTGAAACGAAATGTTGAGAGCTCTAAATCGATTTGTTACGTAATCAATAAATGCTTCTACTCTTACTCATAGACCGGTGGACCAAGACGGATCGGACCTGAATTCTCGAAGCGCGAAACTGGCCAAGTTGGATCTCCCGATATTTTCAGGTCGTTATGAAGATTGGGGGGATTTTTGTGACATGTTCTCTCTTGTTCAGGATAACTCGCAATTACGCAATGTGACGGAGTTGCAGTATTTAAAATCATGTCTCACGGGTTCCGCGGCTGATTTAGTTGAAGATGTGGATACGACCAACTCAAATTATTTATCAACCTGGCAGGCTTTGAAAGTGTGATTTTTCAACTCTTGTCTGACTCTGAATAATCTATTAACTGCCTTGATGGATTTGCCATATTTAAAAAAAAAACTGGGAAGATTTGAGTGCGTTTAGCGATGAAGCTCAGCGTCTTGAGCGCGCGTTGACAAATCTTGAAATGCCTGTAAAGCATTAGGGAATATGGTTGGTGTATGTGTTAGCCATCGCCGAGATCCTGAATCTCGTAAGCTGTGGGAGGCTGACCTTAGTGTCAAAGATTGTCAGGCTGTCTCTAGAGCTGCTTTAGAGACTCGTTTGATAAATTTCAATGAAAAGAAATTTATTAGAAAGCATGAGTCAGGAAACGATAGATAATTTACAAGCTGAAATAGAAGAGTTGAGGCGGTTGAATAATGCTCAGCTTGAGGAGATTACGAGATTACAAATTCCAAACAATCAGCAGCCTAAAAGCAGGGGGATGACGCGGGTCAAGTAATCAATAATTTAGTAAGCGGTTTAAGAACGTTAAAAATCGATGCTCAATTACCTAAAGTTGGAAATGACTTAGGAAAAAATGCAAATGAGTTCTCAGGATCGTTAGAAAAATATTCCAATGCTTATCAAATCCCAGAAATACAAAAATTATTACTTGTCGAAAATGCTCCGGAGGGAAGAGCAAGAACGTGGTTCGATATCCATCGTGATAGTTGTGCGAATTATGCCGCGTCCAAAACCAAATTTTTCAACGAATTTGATTCGATCCCAATTAGGGTCAAAATAAAGTCTTAATGGTCAGCGAGACGATTTGATCGCAGCAAGGGGAATCTGCAAGATTTCTTCCTTTTGCAATATAAAGAAGCACAATAATTTTACCAGTTTTGGAATCATATGAGATTAACTATAGTATCATACAACAACTTCCATCAAGAGTCCGCCAAGCGTTGACCGCTGTCGACCATTCTGACGTAAATAAAGTGACACAAGCCTCAGCGCATCTTGATTTGACACATAAAGAATTTGAAAATGGTAGAAAGCGTCAACATAATCAAATTCAAAACAATAATTTTGGAAATAAAGATTTCAAGTTCAATATCTTTGGGTTACAGGCTAATGTAAGTACGTTTAATGAATTTTCAAACAATTCGGGATATGGAGATCGATCTCAAAATTCAAATTATAACTTGTGTTCGTGCATGCATCATCCATGCAATTATAACAGCATGGATTATGTCAATGCACAGACTCAGGCTTATAATGCAATGAATGCAGTTATGGTTCAACCTAACTCTGGTTATAATTTGCATCCAGCCCTGCTGCTAGATTTGAGTGTTCCCCCCCCTACTTTCGCACAATCCAATAATTTAAACTAAATGATGAAGCGGTGTGTTCGGGTCCGGCGGCGGGTCAGTGGCCTTATGAGGTTCTTGGGGACTTGAAAAATTATATTGTCGATCAATCTCAAAAAAGGAAATCACTCGAATTTTCAAAAATTCAAAAATGTTTAATGCTACTGGTTTCTGTTTTTAATTCTGTCGAATGAAATGGTCTTAGGTAATGACTGGCAGTTGGATAATAAGGTGGTGCTTGATTACGATAAGAAGCGAGTCATAATTAACGGGTATTATGATGCCAGGGAGTTGGCCTTGTACGGTCGACCTTCGTTCGAGAGAGTGTCGTCATCACGTAATGATGATTACAGTCTTATACAAAAAATAACTATTCCTGAATTTTATTTTAATATTTCAAATCTTATCAATGCTCAGGGAGATGTTAATAATACGTTGATGACAATGCCTTTTACTCGTGAAATTTCTACACAAACTGAGAATAAATTTTATGTTAATACTTTAGAAAATAATCATTTCGATTATAATGGTAAATTGTGCAGTGATAAAGTGAAATCTCATGGCGAAGAATCTTATGATAGGGTTCACCATGATATTGAATTCATTGATATGGACGAACGTAAAAACGATTCAATCAATAATATTGTTGATAATGTGCTTTTTGATAATGTTTCATTTAGAAAGGATTATAATGAAAAGTTATGCAATGATAAAGTGAATTCTCATGATAAAGAATCTAATGATGGGTATCACCATAATATTAAATCCATTGATGTGGATGAATATAAAGACGATTCAATCAATAATATTTTTAACAATGTACTTTGTGATAATTTTTTATTTGAAAATGTTTTGAATGATTACTGTACTAATGATCATAACAAACTCGAATTATCTCGTTTGAATATCTTCCATTCAAATAAAGTTTATAATGATTTTGAAAAGGATACTTTCTTGAACGACATTCGATTGATCGTGGGATCCCTTACATCGCTGACTCCCGGAGAACGCGAAACCTTCGTTTAAAGATTGTCTCAATTTGAAAAACTTTTTTCGCACAAAGATCAGGTTGCCGGTAATTATGAATATCAACTTGAAATCAAATCTCATAAAGCGATTGTTCATAGATCATATCCAATTCCTTTGACATATCTTACTTCAGTCGATAAGCAAATTGAAAGAATGCCCTCTGCGGGAATAATTGAAAAGTCGACAAATTCGTATTGTAACTCTTTGCGCATAGCAGTTAAAAGTGATGGAAACATTCGTATTTGCCTGGATGCCCGATTCATCAATAACATCATTGAATCTGAAAATGAAGCACCACCTTTGATTACGGATATTACACAGAAATTTCATGGTGTAAGATATATCTCGACGACTGACCTGGCTAATGGCTATTGACCGATTCCATTACACCAGGATTTTCGTCAGTATACCTCCTTTGTGCATAATTCTAAGATGTACCAATTCTGTCGAATACCATTTGGTCTCAAGACAGCCGGTTCAGGTTTTATCAGGGCTCTAAACTATGTTTCAGGTAATCAATTTGACTCTTAAACTATCCTTTGAAGGAATCAAACCCGATAGAGGCGAATTAGAAATTGTCAAAAATTTCGCTGGACCGGAGAATAGAAAACAATTAAAAAGTTTTTTGGGAAAATGTAGTTATCATCGACAGTTCGTATCTCGCTATTCCAAATATATAGAATCGTTTAAAGATATTATCAAGGAATCCAGTTATTGGAATTGGACTGAAAATCACCGACAAAGTTATATACAAGCGAGAAATAGTCTCGCGGATAGTATCATGCTAAGACATTATCTCCCGAATTCTAGATTTGAATTGCAAACTGACGTTTCGAACATGTGTATAAGCGGAATTTCATATCAGACTGACAAAATTCATATTCGGTTCGGTGAAACGTGATTTTTCAACAATACGAATTTAATGTTAGGCATTGCTTAGGACGTGAAAACGTAATCGCTGATTCTTTCAGTAGAAATCCGTCTGGGTAATTTCGAGAGGAAGAAAAGAATACCCTCAGTATTCATGACTTGAGAGTTGATTTGCCTATTCATAGTCAAAGTATTAAATGCAATCTAATTGAAGTACACTGGAACCCCACTATAAATGCCCTCGTTACAAAAGACAAGGAAGCCAAGGGGGCGAGAGAGAGGCGCTGCGAGATCAGCGGCAGTGTCTCCACAACAACGCGGGAGTGTATGAAAAAAGTGGGCAGATTAAAATGGCCACCCTGATACATGTATGTACATACTTCAAAATCAGTTCTCTGATAAAGTTTGATTTTCGATCACAAACATTTTCACTTTCATTATGATATTATAAAACCAAAATGACAAAAAAAAATTTTTTTTTCTGAGACAAAATTCCAACAGAAATAGTTCATACGGCCCTAATTGTTCATGGTTTGGGGAGCCCCGAGATAGAACGAAGGCCATTGAGGGTATCCGCGACACGGTGTCTATAATGGGGTTCCAGTGTAGATACAGATTTGAGAAAGGAGTTCAGAGACATAAAGTCTTGCAAGAAAACGATAAAGTAATAAAAGAAATCAAAGATAATATCAACTCTATAAGTGATGAAAAAAATTTTCCGATTCATGAACACGTATTCTTTCGAAAGGATCATCCATTCAATAACTGGCAATTTTTTTGCCTATGCATATATCTAAGAAAGTGATAGATCATATACAGACAAAATTAGGTCATCCCGGGTACTATAAAACATTAATGTATATTAGGCGATTCTTTTATTGGAAAGCCATGAATCAAGATATTAAGAAGTTTGTTGTAACTTGCGATCTTTGTCAAAGGGTAAAGCCTATAAATTTTGAAATGGAGAGGGAATTCCAATTCATCAAAGCGGAAAAGCCGAATAAATTAGTAGCTGTATACTTTTATGGGCCACTACCACGATCAATCGGCGGAGTGGAATATATTTTTGTCTTATTGGTAGCATATTTCAAATATGTAAAATTGTATTTAATCGGAAGAGAGACAACAAGAACGGCCTTGAGTAAAATCTTTGATAGATATATTCCGGAAATGGGAAGGTCGACAAAAATCTTATCAGATAATGGTAGTCAATTTTCGTCACCTCTTTGAGGTGCGGCATTGCAAAAGAAAGGCATAAAACCCTTAATTAGTTCAACTAGGCCTTCCCAAAACAATCCAAACGAAAGAGTGATGAGGGAATTGGGCCGATTATTTGGGACTTTTTGTTCAGAAACTCATATTCGTTGGGCCAAACATTTACTAGACATTCAATCTTTATTAAATATTACGGCACTTAGCAGTACCGGTTTCTCTTCACATGAGTTGCATTTTGGTGTGAATCCACACGATATTATCCAGAATATAATTTCATTCCCAGAAATAAAAGATATTTCTCATGATGCTAAGATTTTGTTGGCAAATGAGAAATTATTGGATTATTTTGAAAGAAGGAAGCTTGCTCAGAAAATCCATTCTGGGGCGGAATTAAAAATAGGTGATTTAGTTTTGCTGAACATTCCCAAGAAAATCCGATGCATTCAAAAAAGTAACTTGTAAATTTCCCCACGTCTATTACAGTCCATATCAAATCAGTAGGAGCTTTGAAAATAACGCGTTTCAGTCGGTTAATAGAGACGATCCTGACAAAATAATGGGCAATTATAATCGATGCAGTTTGAACAAATATCACAATCGCGAAGGAATAATGAATTCTCTAATGATAACAAGCGAATTTCACTCTGGGCACTAGTTTGTTGATTGTTTGATTCTCAACCAATACTTATTTGAAACGATTTTATAAATTTGCAATCAAGATTTGTAAAACTTCAACCTTTCGAAAGAGGGATAATGAGGCGACTTTATATGTATCAACTATTTTCCGCTAAAATCATGAAAAGTGCGGGAGAAATAGAATTTATTTTCGCCGCGAAATGCAAGGGTTGTGTGTTAGGTATACAAGCAATTGGCGTAAATTATGTCCCGCTAAAATGATGAAAAGAGCGAGAGAGATAGAATTTATTTCCGCCAGGAAATGCGAGGGTTGTACCTCAGGTATTCTAATGATTGGCGGAAACTATATCCCGCTGAAATCATGAAAAAAGCGCTCGAAATAGAATTTAGGTATTAGGAATCGTTTTTTTTGTAATAATTTGTTTCAGCGTGGTGCCTTATATTATTTTAAACTTCAAATGGGTTCTTATAAACTTATCTGGCCACAGAACATATCTGGTGAAGCGACTTTGCGAAGATCGTCTCCAATCATTTAAATTGTCTGCAGGGATGACTATGGGAGCGTCCATCATTCTCTAAATTAAGAGATTTATATTTTTTGTATTGGAGGGTTAGTTCGAAAATCCGTAACATCGGCGAGAACTTTGCGCTTTCACTAACGCTACTCCAGGCGAAAACGCAACCGTCAAACCACTTCATCAGCCGAATCATAAGTAAGTCGTACATGTATATTTTTAAACGTTTTGAGAATACCATAATTTTGAATAGTTTGATATTTTTAACTTTTATTGTCTGGCGTATTGATTTACACTTTTCAAATCGCCACTGAAAGAGAAGGGAGACTCAACTGTAAGTTGGACACATTGTTCCTTCAATATCATTCGAAATTATTCACATATTTATCTGTTTTTATGCTGGGTGAAGGAATTTCGTTGATTGTATGTGTGAGTCAGTTTGGGTATCGTATAACATATGAGTCATGCCTTCTCTGTTTTCTTATTGTGCATCTAATTAGATATCATCAAGGTAGACTTTTTAAATTCAATTGAGCTTAAGAATTCCAAATCAATTAAAATCGAGTGTGTTTGAAAAAAGTAGATGAATAAAGTTAAAAAAAACGTAACGATCAAGAAAATCCGTTGCAGTTCCTATAAGCTCTCACACTTATTAGCGAAAACTGAAGTCAGCCTTGTGAAAACCATGAGCATCCCGAATCTCTAATTAAGTGCTGCGGCTCTTCTTGACAAATTAATCTGTCACCTAATTCTCACCTTACTTCAAGGCTGTACCTGTTCATGCCTGGTCCGATAGTCAAATTGTTTTTTCTTGGCTACGAAAGCATCCGTGCCATTGAAGAACTTTCGTCACGAATTGCGTATCTTTTATTCAAACCGAGTTGCCCTTGGCTGTATGGAAATATGTACCGACTGAAGAGAACCCAGCTGACCTGGTGACTCGCGGAGTCAAGCCTTTGGATCTTGAGGAAACTGAGGTTCTGGTGGCATGGTCTCAAACGGCTCACCATTTCCTCAGAAGAGTGGCCAAAACAGGCAGACATTCGGCAAATGCTACACACGCAAGGCCAATCAAGTGAGCTGAAATACTAACGCGATTTTCAAGTCTAACTCGGCTGATCCGGGTTGTAGCGTATTGTCGTCGTCTCCTCGTAAGATCACGCAAACGGAAGAACAGAGAGTTTGCCACTGCTTCCTTTCTCACAATATCAGAGCTTACGGACCCTCGTATCGCGGTTATTCTTTTGGTTCGAGCACAACATTTCCATTCAGAAATCGCGTTGTTAAATACAAAGGGATCTTTACTTGAGAGAAATCCACTTAGAAAATGAAATCCTTTCGTGGGAAAGGAAGGCGGAGTGTTGCGAGTTGGAGGTCGCTTTTCACACGCTAATCCTTCTCGCGAAATCAAGCACCCTCCGATTCTACCTTATTTTTCAGCTCTCAGTCGTCTTTTCGTTCACCATGCACATCTTTCCTCTCTTCATGGTGAAGTCACTCTAACTCTAAGTTTGTTACTTCTACATGCATGGATTTTAGGTAGATCACGCTTAGTCAAGTCTGAAATTAGAAATTGTGTCACAGTCAACGCGTGAAACCTCGCCTAGCATCACAATTAATGGGCGATCTCCCTAAGGATCGAATTACACCTTCTCAACCATTCAACATTTCTGGCTCAGACTATGCTGGACCGATTCAAGTACGTACAACGAAGGGCTGGGGGCACCGCTCATACAAGGTATACATCGTTCTTTCCGCATGCTTTGCTACTCGTGCAATTCATCTCGAGGTCGTGAGTGATTTAACCACGGCTTCATTTCTGGCTGCTTATCGTAGATTTGTCGGTCGACGAGGTATTCGTCAGCGTCTCTACAGTGAAAACAGTACCACCTTCCATGGAGTTGCACGAGAGCTTCGGGGAATGTTTGATGTCGCCTCCAAATTTTATGGTGAAGTTGCAACGGTACTTGCCAATGAAGGGACCGATTTGACGTTCATTCCACCAAACACGCCTCATTGCAATGGATTGTGGAAGGCTGGAGTGAAATCTGCAAACCATCACTTGTAACGGATGAGAGGATACCATAATCTCACACTTGAGGAACTTTCTACAGTGCTAGTGGGCATTGAGGCCTATCTAAACTCTCGCCCCTTGTATCCCCTCACCAACCAATTGGACGACTTGTTTGTACTGACTCCAACTCACTTCCAAGCTGGAGGCTCGCTGGGCCTTCTTCTTGATACAGGGGTCCCTGAAGTGCCCAATAACCGTCTATCACGTGTTCAATTGCTTCAGCTTATTCGAGACAACTTCTGGAAACGTTGGTCATCCGAATATCTCCACCATCTCCAAGAGCGAAGCAAATGGCGTAATCCATCTGAGAACTTTTCAGTGGGCCAGCTCGTCTTAGTGAAAGACGACAGATATCTACTTTCTAAGTGGCAATTGGGACGAGTAATTCAGGTGCACCCGGTCCCAATGAGTTAATACGAGTTGTAACGTATAAAATTGCAACTAGCACCTTACGTCGTCACGTGGTGCACCTCTGTTCTCTATCGCTACCATCATCATGAACTGTTGCGGTTTCGCTGTGTGGGTTGGAACGCTAGTTTTTTTTACCCATCATTGCTGCTTGACTTAAAAACTTGAGTGCAATAATGGGAGAATGCCTCTTCGTGCCTTCGTGTTGTATTGTCAATTCATGTCTCAGTTTGGAAGGAGCATATGTATCAATATGCTATTTGTTCGTCCTACGGACGAAGGCGGGCTGTATGTTCGACCGGAATAATGTCTATAATATAAATTTAAGTAAACTTCGATTTTATTCTTGGAATTATTTACAAAGATTGCTTTTCCTTCTTTCCGAGCGGTATGGGGTTTATTGTACCAGCAGCAGGTTTATTGTTCGAGCAGGTATGGTTATGAAAATTGTTTTTATAAACATACGCGATCGACTAGAGCGATTACTGCAGGGTCAGAGTTTTGTTGTTAATTAATAAACTCTCGTGAGACGAGCTTGAAGGCTCAGCGTGAGCGGTCATGTTTTGGGTACTCAGTTGAATTCATTCGAGTTGCTAGTTTTCGCGATTGAAAGAGTGGGTGTGCCATTCTTCGTGGTGCTTATTGTGAGAGCTGATCTCTTCATTTTTCTCCCTTCCTGACCGCATCAACTTCACATAAACTTTGTCTTGCGGATTGGTTGTGTCTGGATTGTGTGAATGCCTGATGGTGAATTCTCCCTAATTTTAATTAGAATTGTAAAAAGCTTCTTCCTGAACTCGCTGAGTGGAGGTTTTTTATGCCAGGTAAATAAACCTTGTTTCTTTTTTCGTAAAACATGGTTGTTTTCTACTTGGTCCACATTTCTCTTCTGATGTTTTCTTTATTTTTGATTATTATTTATGAATTGACTCTTTGTTTGCAATAAATTGCGTTCAGATGTATTTAACACACCTGGTGCACTTGGAAGATGTTTTACAATGAGGGTTTATTAAAGTAACCATTGGAAAACGACCAATCGTATTTAGAACTTAACTTTCTCGATGAAGATGTATTTTGTACACCTGGTGTACTTGAAAGATGTTGTATAATGAGGGGTCATCATAGTAACCATTTGGTGCAACCAATAACTATTTAAAACAAAAATTCCTGGAGGAAGATGCATTTTTTACCCCTGGTGCAAACAGAGTATAATTAGACGACGGTCGAGACATTCGGGAATCGACCGGGGGCAGGAGAGTACTTTCCGGGAATTCCTTCCACTTTGTTTAAATAAGCATAGTAAGCAACAGCTGGCATCTTCCAAATAATGAGATTGATTCACAGTAACCATGATTGTAATTTTAACTTGCACTTATGTTAGAAAAGTATGGTGAAAATTACAATAAAAATTTATACTGAAATCATGTAAGGGAAGAAGTTATGTCATGCGCGCTTCATTGCTCTACTATACCTAATACAAAAATTGATTAAAAATTTTACTTTAATTATCGAACTATTTAATATATTCTACTTACCAACAGGATGAAAGAAAACTGCTGAGGTTATGAAGAGAGTAGCAATAGTGGTCTTCATCATCCCAAAACAGAGTAGAGCTGCGTAAGGACAACTGTGGTAAATGACGAACTCCAAACTATACCATACAACTTCTTTTGTGCCTGCTAGAACGTCGTCGGAAGATATTTCAGACTTTGTAGTAAATTTATAACATCTTAAACTCATCAAGCACTTGACTTGGTCCGTGGCTGATAACGAAAAAAGTGGGATCACCCGAGATAAGGTTTAAACACAGCATGGATAATATATGTATTATAAACTCAAATAATCCTACTTATTGCACATGGAAACAATGTTGGTAGATCTGTCATAGCCCTTTTACATGTTTCACAACATTGCCAGTATTTTAAAAATGAGGCTTTTATAGTAAAACTCTGTTCATTAACATAATTCGACGTTGGCGGTGGGTTTCAGGTCGGACCCACACAAACCAGAACTTCACGTCATCAAGTTTTCTAAAGTTTGGCTACTTATTTGTTTGGTAGAGAAAATATAGATTGCCAACGATTTTACTTGAAAAAAACTTTTATGAAAGTTATTGCACTTTTTTTATTTAAAAGACTTCTTGAGTCTCCAAGAAACAAATTGCTGCAGTCCTAAAGGCTGAGTCGCTTAGCTCGGTTTTAGTCAAATTAACTGAATCTCTTTTTTGTGTAAAAGTCCTGATTGATTCCAACAGCTCCTTTATGCTTTCATGGATTTTTTTGATTCAAGCGATTGAGAACAGATTTTTCTACATTTTTAAACTCAAGAACCCTGCTCACGTTTTTCACACCATTCGTGAAGTAAAAAGATGTTATTTATTTGAATAATGTGTATAATCTCGTTTAAAAAATGTCATTTCAGACAACTTTCTTTATTCTTTTTTTGGAAAATTTTGAAACAGTATACCTTTGCACATTTCAAAAAGGGGTACAATTTTGGTATGTAATATTTCAGCGTCAACTCGAGGGCCGTAATAAAACTGGTTGTGAGAGTACTTTGGGTTGAACTTTATCGAGACTAGCCTTGTTGAAAATTTATAAAGAAAAACACGATTGTTCGTTGGATTTGTGCTTGGAGAATAATGGATATTGTGCAGAAAAAACAAGAAATATTACTCTTTTTTTTTGTGAAATCGTTTTGCCAAATTTTTAAATTGTTGATTCTAAATAATTTTCTTCACTTTTACTTTTTTTTATGATTTGTATTTGTCAAAGTCGTTAACAGATAAAAAATTTAAGTTCGTGTGAAAATGTATTTGTGAGAGACTTACATAATTTTTTCTTTATAGATAAGCTATTGGTAGATTATACATATTTCTTCCACCTGGGTAAATAGACAAAATACCTTTAATTTACTAAATTTCACGAAAATTTGTGTAACATTCTCTGAATATGTACGTACTTGAGTAAAAACATTGTAAATGAAACTGAAATCCTAAATATATGAAACAATGTAAAAGAGCCTTATCGATTTGAAGAACGTTAGTCAATTTCACTTATTTTTCAAAGAATTTGCAGAATTAGCTAAATCACAAGATGAAGGAAGCCTTTGGTAGTATAGCAGTTATATTTACGAAAGTGCCAGTTGAATGAAAGAATAATCACATGCCACAACTTGTTTTCCCATTCGTTCTTCAGAATTGTAAATTTTCTGGATTTAGTAAAAAAAATGTGCAGTATCCAAAATAGAACTTTGGTTTACTAAGTATTATAATTTAACTAAGAAACATCGATTAGAAATTTTTCAAATATATTTTTACGACTTACTTTTGAAGAGATGCGTAAAGTTTTTATGTTCAGAACCAATTAATAAGTTTGGGTCTAATAAGCGTTTAAAAGTAAACCAGTTTACGTGAAATAATAAAAAGAGAGCATTAATGAAATCTTATTCATTACAGAACTTTATATTGTAGTTTTCATTCAAGTTAAAGTCTAGAAGCTGTCGAATTTAGCGTTAGACTGGTCATTTAAGTTTAGCATGTGACGTGGCCACAAGACATACTCAAATCATGACAACGATCACATGTCTCATTCTTGAACAATCTTTAAAAATTGTTTACCTACTTTGATCTATGCTTGAACAAAGCAAGTTTTTCACGCTTTAATTGAACTAGTATTTCTAACTATTCCAGGCAGTGAGTATATCTAGCTGAAAACGGATATTCATCATCGGAAGTTGTCGTGCCAACAAGCAAAGTAGTGACGACAACTACACTACCAACCTCATGAAAAAAGTAGTAACCCCAACATTTAATGAAGTAGTTTTACAAATCTTATATTGTATTTAATGATATACCTATATCTAAAAACAAGCCGCAAAAGTGATAGTCGTTCAGACGCCAATTTTAAAGGTTGTTAAATTTCTTGAATATTCTTTCGGAAACCGTGTATTTTATTGCCAAAAAAATTAATAAACTGATGATGAAGCACTCAGAAATAACATTAAAATGTGTGAAAAATGCAAAAATATTAATACGCATAGAGTGAACATAACCTCACTTTGTTCAATTTTTTGCCAATAAAACTGATATTGCATTCAAGAACTCAACAGACCTCAGAATTTTTTTTGAATGCTCACTGAGCTTCTAAATTTATTTTAAACTAATCTCACGCTTTACATATTATTTTATTTAACAACATTTGCAAAATTATAAATACAGGATGCATGCTATGAGGACGGCGATTTGTCAAGTTCGGCGCACAGGGCAGCACCGAGAGTGGAGACATGCCTTGTGCGCCGGCACAAGGCATTATCCGCAGTTTCCTTAGATTTTTGTCATTCGGAAAGTTACATGCTCCTTCATTCTTACACCCAAATATCACACACATATCTGGCATTTCGAAAATAATGCTTTAAACTAAAAACTCTTCGACTACGGTATCGAGGACTGATAAAATGTTAATAGCAGACGACACCGCCGTTATAACCGCCGCCTGGTGTGTCTCCACGCTCACTAGCGCTCTTAGCGGCCTCAAGTGTCAGTCCCCGTCCCCATTAGCAGGAAATGCCCAACTTTTCAAATTCTTTCAGAAAGTGTCATGGCGGCACCAATGCTTCTGTATTGAAGATGAAAAGGTCTAATAGGCATTACGTTTTACAGTATGGCGATCCAAGATGGCCATAAGCTGGTGCTTAAACATTGGCACCAAAATGCATGAGACTAAACTTTATTTTTAATATCATGGTAGAAAATAATGTTTGACCATAAGTGTATTTGGAAATAAGTTTACATTGTAGAAGGACCATTTTATGAGACAATAAAATCGCTGAAACAAGATTTATCGATTCTATTATTTCATAAAATGGGTCCTGAAAAGTAGAAACTCATTACCGAATACAATGATGGTGAGAAATTGAGCTTCCGTATTGCACAACGACCTTAGCGCGTGGACTCAGCCAGCCTAGTAGGCAAGAGAGGGATAACGCGTTGCTATGGGTCGAGTTAATTGGACAAATAACTTTAAAACTGCCGTCATTCCGTTAATAATTATCGGATCATGTTGGTTTTTTGCATATAAATACTTATGAGTCTTTAGCGCTTCCAACGAACATAGTTAAATGACTTATTTTTTATATTTTCGATTTTTTAACAATACCCGAACTTTTTATAACATTGAGGTGAAAATCTCAATTATAAATTTCAAAACAGACCGAAATGAACAATATCAGTTAAGTTCTTATACATTTAATTATAACATATCCAAAATTTAGATCGAATGGTTTGTATTAACAGCAACAGGGTGCAGACTGGGCCACCGGGCAACCGGGCAAATGCCCGGCAAAAATTTTCTGAACACGAGAAAAAATTTTTAATCTAAAACTCGCGCGTTATCAATGCTCCAAAAGTCTACTTCGTTTCACTCGCGCACGAATTTCAAATATACTGCATTTTCGCGCACTCAGTTATCCAATATGGCTGGCTGTGGTGGAGTTGCTTCCTATTGTTTAACTTTTTTTTTTAGTTGCGCCTGGCTAGACCATGTATTCTTAGATCATGGTCGGACGTGTAAAATGTAAAAACGAATCGGAAACTAAACACTCGTGCAACGCAAATGGAAGTGGAAATGGATCCAAAACAACGTACTTCACTAGTAAAGAATTGAAGAACTTTTGTACTTAGAAATCTCAGGTATTTAATATTATGCAATTTCGGGGCCCTTTTTCTCAAATGCCCGGGGGGCCCTTTGACACCCAGTCCACCTCTGAGCAGCAATGACCAGCATAAATAAACAAAGGTTCGGTCCGACTCTCGATCGTCGCTCTCGTTCAACGTATATAGCAAGGTATCTTCTTTTTACACGCAGCGTCGGACTGAGCCTTTGTTTATTTATGCTTGTCATTGCTGTTAATACAAACCAATCGATCTGAATTTTGGATATGTTATAACTAAATGTATAAGAACTTAAATGATATTGTTCATTTCGGTCTGTTTTTAAATCTACAACTGAGATTTTCACCTCAAAATTATAAAAAGTTCGGCTGTTGTTAAAAAATCGAAAATATTAAAAGAAAGTCATTTATTTGGGCTTGCTGAAAGCGCTAAAGACTCGTGAGTATTTCTATGAAAAAAATCAACACGATCCGATAATTATTAACGGAATGACAACGGTTTTAAAATTATTTGTCCAATCAACTCGAACGTAGCAACGCGTTATCCCCTCTCTTGCCTACTAAGCTGGCTGCGTCCACGCGCTAAGGTCGTTGTGCAATCCGGGCGCTCAATTATTTTCTACGAAGACATTAAAAACTAGTTGTGAATTCGACTTTGGGTGTTTTTACTTTGTTTGTATTTATAATTGTATGATGCTCATTTTTAATGAGCACTTTGCTTCCTCATTATGACTAATTAGCAAATATATTTCCTTCCTCACAGAGGGAGTAGGAATTCGAAAATACAAGTAGGTAAATCGATTCGCCTCGGATCAAGGAGTGTTTTCTGTTTCTGTATCAACTTTGAACTATAGTATGTTGGTGAAAAAATTTATACTGTGAAAAACAGATTTTTCGAATATTATACCTGTACATGACCAAAATGACCATTACTTCCATACTCTGCAGTAAAATGCATTAGTATTATGAATCAATCAATTCGTCTCGAATCAAAGAGTATTTTGTATCCTTGCATCAACTTTGAATTATATGAATGAAAAAAGTTTTACCATGAAAGACCCATTTTGAAAATATTATAACGTGTTAAAAAAATTGTAATGATTATTTTTAGAAATCCTTCTATCAGTTCTTAGACATTAGTGGGGAAAATCAGTCCCCCAAAAATCATCAGTTTATATGCAACCGTCTTCAAGTTACCGTGTTAACAAAAAAGTGTGACATCCACACACATACGCCCAAATACATACGCACACATTCGGACAATTGCTTAGAACATCGTATTAGACATTTTTTAATTGAGGAACGTTTAACTAAATGAGTTCAAAATTTTTCGAAATTTTTACCATCACAAAGCTCCCTTTGTAAGGAAGCAACAAAGGAAATTTATGGAAACTTTGCTAAACTTACCATGCGTGTAACCAATTTACAGAACGAATGTTACACGATTGTTACACAACAGTTATGTCACATTGTTACATATAAGTTGCTGAGGTGCATTAAGCACAGCTCACAGAACTACATCGTAAAGCCGTTACAGCTCAATCACGTAACAATAATCCTCTGTTGCTACAAAGCAGTTACATAACGTGTTTGCTGGAAATGATGGAAAATAAACTCGAACTTTGCTCAGAAGTAGATAATGAATCATTTGGTAGTCAAGAAGTCATGACAGTCTGATTATGAATGAGAGAGCAAAACAGCATGTCAAAAAATATGAATTTGTATCTCCTAGATTATTATGAGTTAGAATAAAAGTGAGAGTCAGAAGGCTATTTATTATAGCATTCTACGCTGTAGTTGATGCTGATAGCAGTGATGTAAACAATATCTTCTGGGAATCGTCAAATGATATTATAGATACTCCGGATCCTGTGAAAAGAATCATTCTACTCGAAGATATGAATAGCTAGTTTGATGTGCAACCCGAAGGTACCTCCGGGGTGCTAGGTGATTCTGGAGACTCAACAACGAAAGATAACGAGGAGAAATTGATTAGCTCATCCTCACAAAAAGGCTTGTTTATTACAAATACTTGGTTTAGATATGAAATGATCTACATGTATACAAACGTGCAGAGGCGAAAGCCACAGTATGATTAAGTTTGATGTAGCGAATGATAGAGGGAGAGAGAGGGCTAGTGAAAGATACAAGGGTTATGAGAGGTTCTGAACGTGGAACGAATCATTACCTCATAGTTTCAAAAATAAATCTAGGTCAAGAATGCAGAAAGAGAAAAAATATTAATGAGTCGAAGCAGACGCGAGTTCTAATAGAGAATTTGCAGTAACCAGAGGTACAAATGGTATATCAAAAAAAGCTGAATAAATATTTAGGTCATCATAAGAAAGATTGGAAGTCGGAATTAGGAAATATAAGTCTGGAGGGCGCGTGGATCCGTGGGATACCTTATGCACAAATAAGGCCACAATACAGAGGCTCTGTGAAAATTTCACAGTTGTTTGTCATTTCGTTCATGAAGTAGGGTCCAGGAAGTACAAAAAACAGAGAGGTCCGATAGGCTAGACACTTTCACACGCATTCAGTTGATCGACGTAAAGTTGAAGCGTCTTCAGTAGGCTTCTGTATGTCTTTCGTATAGATAGATCTTTGCACGAATATATGCTGATAATGCCTTAACGAAAAAAGCGAGCGTACTCGAGGAAGCTGAATATTACTGGTCTTAGCATTGAGGAGAAGACTAGATTAAAAAATAATTATAGGGATAAAAGTGGAAAGCGCAGATACTAATGAAAGAAAGCAAGGATGAAATCAAAGCAAAAGAAGATAAGAAAATTCAAAATGATTCTGAAGAAAATAACAAATTATTTTGGAAATAGGTAAGGAAGAATAGGGAAGGAAGTATTAGGACTGAGTTAGTCGGAATTATGAATGCTGATGGTGGAATGGCGTGGGACACGGATAAAGTGAAAGACTGTTTGAGTGATTTCTTCAATAAATTGTATGGAGGTAAAGTTCTGAAACATAACAACTGTGACGCGAAAGAGGATACTTCAAACAATTCTGTTGTAAGTGGCGAAATAAGAATTGATATTAGCGACATTATATCGGCAAATAAGAATCTAAAGAATGGTAAGGCTGCTGGTGTGGATGGTATCACGTCTGAAATGCTTGAGAGAGGTGAAAGACATTTGCATATGTGGCTAAGTGAGTTGATAAATAGGTGTACTGAGAAGGGTGACGTTCCAAATGTTAGAAGAAAGGTGATTATCGTCAGGAATACTAGGAAAGGGGTGACAAAAGTAGCTGTACTTATCATAGAGCTATTAGCCTACTAAGTATCGTGGGCATTATATTTACCAAGATACTCATTGGTAAAGTCATGGGAATAATAAAAGAAAGAATCCGGAACTTTTGATGCGGATATATGCCAGGGTGATCATGTGTGGATCAAATATTTATCTTGAGACCGATCATAGAAAAAAGTTTAAGAGTAAACAAAAAATTTTTCTTTGCATTTGCTGATCTGGAAAAAAGTCGTCGATAAGGTGAATAGAACTGAACGTTGAGAAGTCCTGAAAAAGTGTGGAGTGAATGGTTGTTTTTTGAAAGCAATAAAATAATATATAATGTTAGTAAAGCGAGCGTAAGAGTAAATGGAGAAAGTGAGTGATTGGTTTGATATTAGGCAGGACGTTAAACAAGGATGCGTTATGTCCTCCTGGATGTTCAATATATGCATGTGAAGAAGCGATAAAATAATGTTATGGGAGATAACAAATGATACACTCGATATTAAATTAAACACTGCCTATTATAAGTTGAAAGCAGATGTAAAATCCGCGACAGTGCGACTGAACGACCCAACGAGCCCACCGTCTCTCTAAGAACTACCTACTGCAGGTAAACCGCACTGAAAGGCCATGCGAGGTAAACACAAGAAGGATCGCATTTGGAAATTCTATCCCCAGGCTCAAGACAGCGGTCACAATATCTAATCAATAATAGTGATTCAGCAAATATAACTTCAACGCTTCCGTTCGATGGTCACTAATTCGCTTTACAATTAATTTACATTTCTTAAGCCTATTTTTGTAACACTCGTCGAATGCTTATCATTTTTTAATGTCTTGGTAAACATATCGGTTACCTGTTCGGAACTCGAGACATAGTCGACGAATATTGTTTTTGACTGTGCAGCTTCTCTCGTACAGAAACATTTTAACATCAATATGTTTTGATCTGCTATGAACTTCAGGATTTTTGATCTAAATCGTATAGTATATCCATTCAGAATTGGATCATGGGCACTATACCATACACTATTCCTAGTCTAGGAAATTTTTTTAAATATTTCAAGAAGCGCTCAAGTGCTGCTACATGACTATCATTGGGGTTATTCATGAAACGACTGACTTCTTCCACTGCATATAAAATGTCGGATCGCTTAACTGTCGCTGCATGCATCAGGGATCCCACAGCTGTGTGATAAGGAAAAACCATTCTTCCAATGTCAGCCACTCTTCATGAGGAAAAAAACATTTGGATCTGCTAGAATATTGTTGGGATGAGCCTCCATCATTTGGGATCTGTTGAATATCCTTTCAATGTAAGCTTCTTGGCTGAGGTGTGTACCAAGTTTTATACGATTTCTGGTAATTTGGATGCCTACATAGAAATCACCGTCACCTCTAATAACTTCGAAATTATCTGCAAGTTGTTTGAATACCTTCTCTTGGATTTTTTTGGACGTCAATACTGTTAGACCGACATCCACGTAGACTATTAAATAGATGATTTCATTATCTATTTTACCGGGAAAAACACAAGCATTCACTTTGCTTCGAAAAATATGGAGTTCCTTTAGATACTTTGTAAATTTTGTATTCCACACGCTTGGCGATTGCTTTAATCCATATAGACTCTTATTTCATCGACAAAAAATATTCTTTTGATTGGCCTCCAGACCTCCCGGAATTTCCATGAATACTTTTTCTTCCAAGAAGCCATTCAGGAAGGCAGTTCTGATGTGGAATTGTTCTATTTCCATGTCATCGATCACTGCTAGCGCCGATACGGTGCGTTTAGAATCGTAACGCACTACTGGGGCAAAGGTTTCCTTGTAGTCTATACCTTCAATTTGTGAATAATCTTTCGCAATAAGTCTCGCTTCAGCTCTAACTTCATCAGTTCCAGGTGTAGACTTGTTTTTGAGCAACCATTTGCAACCAACAGCTGAACGACCTTTGGGCAAAGGCATCAAATTCCACGTTTTTTTTCCTTCCGAAGAACGTCATTCTTCTTGCATTGATCCTTTCCATGCTTTAGCAATTGGTGAGTCGAGGGCCTCTAAATATGATTGGGGCTTTATAATCCTTGCAGACAGCGTTGTTTCCCCGTACCGTAAATGCTGTTTGATGTTTCTTCGCAAATTGTATCGATGTTTTTGCACTTTAGAACTTTTACTCTATTCGAGTGTCTCGCCTTCCACTAGAGAGTGCATTTATATTTCTTCTTCAATGACATCCTGCTCCTTAGTGGTTCATAAATTAGTGGATTGCGTTTTCATTTCTTCTTGATTGATGCCCTACTCCTCATTGGATCATACATCGACCAGTGTCTCTTCAAAACCCGTACCACTTTTTCAAGAAAAAGGCTGCCTCAAATGTATTGAACCTGGTTGGATTTAATACTTTTATCAAAATCAACATCATAGCTAACTACGATTTTGCTTGTTTCTGAATTATATAGGCGAGAATTTTTTAATGTTGGTTCATAGCCCATTAGGTACATCTTTTCACTCTTTGGCTCCCATTTCATTCGTTTCTCTTTCGGAACATGGACGTAAGCTACTGTACCAAAAGCATGCATGTGATCGATGGAGATTTCTTTTCGAACTACTACTAGTACGGAGTTTTATCTAGATTTTCACTCTTAGAAGTTCTGTTAGGTATGTAAACGGCTGCACATACTGCTTTTCCCCAGAGACTGGTTTTTATATTGCTATTAGTTATTGATGTATTCCGTCCCATTGTGTATACGAAATAACTTCACTCGTTTTTCCCAAGTGTTTTCTGCTCATGGAGGGAATTCCTTTAATTTGAGAAAAACTTTGAATTTGTGCGTAAGCAATTACACGAGTCGGAAACCTGTAGTCCATCTTTGAATGTTAAAAAGAATCTGAAATCTTCATTCGTTGTTTTGACATTAATCCACTTACATTGGAATGAATCCCTTCGCAAGCTCGTAAATTTCTAGATCGTTGAAGATGATGAGGTACACGATGAGCTTCGCCCAGCTTGCACTGCTCGCAGCAAAAATTCCGTATAGTCAATGATCTGTATACCATTAACCGCTTAATTTTGAACCATTTTTTAATAGTGGATGGATTTATGCCTATTCGTTTACTTTCCTAGTCAATAAATTTGCTTTGTTTACCACTTGCAATTCGAATATATCCTATAAATGTAGCGATTACCGTGGGAAATCAGTTTTGTTTCAGATCTTGAATCTGCCAAACATTTCCCATCTTTCGAAGCTCCCACAGATTCTGTAGCCATGCCTCCACGAACACTGTTCCCATCCCGTAAACTAGTGATTTGCCATTATCAGCAACAAACACCTATTTTTCCTTAATTTCAACAAAATCATAAAATCATTCTTTCCTCGAAGTCATATGTCTTGAAGAACCAGAATTAGCCAATCAAATTTCGAAGTCCCTTGCAGCTTCCATATCCAAAACTAGTTGTCAGAAAAAAAAAATAACTTCCTATGACTTTGACGATTTCGAGGATTCCCCATTGTTCTTTCTGCCTCTTGGACACTTTCGCTCTCAGTGTTCCATCTGCCCGCAACTAAAACATCGCTTAACCATTTCCTTTTCTGCAATTTCGAAGGTTCTTTTTCGTGAAGGACGTTGATGTTTGAGAGTTTCTGCACTAAAGGCACTCGCAAAAGTGTCAGCTTCATCATCCTTATTAGGCTGATTATCCTTAAGCTTTAACCTTGCCAGTAACATTTTGAGGTCACGACCCTCTTTCATGTTGTACTAGACTGTTTGAAGTTTTGGAAACGCGGCGTCAAACTGCTCACAATACGAACCATCTTTATATTTTCAGACATCCTTTCTCCCTAATCCTCTCCTTCAGATGCAAGCTGCACAAGCTTAGAGATACTCGTATTTGCAGTAGCGGAATCGTTCTCTTTCATTTTTAGAGCAAAGTATTCGTCGTATAGCGTCATAATGAAAACCTCGATTTTTTTCGTGAATAGCCGCCAAAAATCCCAAATTTCTTTTGCGGATTTCGCAGTCACAATAAGTTTTGCTTGGTCAGGTTCAAGGGTCAATATCAGAATGGCCATAGCTCTTCAATCTCTTCTAGTCTACTTGAAGGGAAGTTTCTTCAGTTTTTTCTCAGTTCAATAGACTATATCAAGAAGTTCATGACAACGCAGAAGTGCTCGCACATGGAGCTTCCAAAGTTCATAAGTGGCACCATTAAATCGATGCGTGATTGGTACACTTTCACCTGTCTCTAATAGGCTCATCTCGAACAGTACACACACACACACACACACACACACACAACTTACGAAGCTTGCGCTCGTGCTTCACTATCCTTTCTTTAAAAAAAAAAAAACACTTCACACGGCTTACGAGGCTTGCAATCGATTTACGTGGTTCACTTTCTTTTACTCACGGACTCTCGTGGAGAGCTTTGCTTAGTCGATGTCATGGTAAAGAGTATGGATCTTCCTATGGGCTTATCAGTCAGTTCGAGTGTTAATGTGTGAATCGTTGTGTATGATGGCTCTGTAAAGCTCTTCACCCAGAGTGATTGCTAGAGAAATTGATCAGCGACCTGTATCGAAGCGGTGTTGCGGGACAAGTGTGTCGTTAAAATGAGCAACACGCGATTTATAGACTGACCTAAAAAATATCCCTTCTCCTATATCTCCCCTACTTACCCTCACCATATAAATTCATTGATCCCCGATAGTATAATGAGGCTAGAACCGAAAGAGTTACGCTCACCCCGAAAATGATTTGGCTCAATGGTATCATAATAACAATAACAATATTAATATTATAGTCCGTGGCTCAGTACTTATGTATCAACTACTCAGCACTTAGTCCTTAGGTATTAGTACTTAGTAATAGTACTCAGTAGTATTATACTTAGTCCGTGGCTGATGATGAGCCACCGGGCTCACCCGAGAAAAAGTTGAAAAACGCAAACAATAATAATATTATGTAGCCCTCCAAAGGTCTTCTCCCGTTGGCGTCGCGGTAGGGCTTGATCTTCCCTCACATGACTTTGCGTGCTATGTTGACGGTAGCATTGCTACTGACAGGGTTTCCCATGCCAAACAGGCAGGAAACGAAGAGGAAAGGTTGCTCAATATCTATCAACAAATTGCTTTTTGCAGTTGAATTAGCTACCATAAAAGTGGAAGTAAAACATCAGCCTCATATTGATGAAATTCCTATGGAAGGTGCAGATAATGAAGAGGTAATTGGAGCTGGAGGCATAGGTGCTATGGATAATGAAGAATAAGTACCGGGTTCACTAGAACCACATGCGGATTTTAATGTTCCCGTCAATGTAGATATTGAGATTCGTTACGAGGAACTCGCGTGCACTGATAGGACACCTAAACAACAAGGCCTTGCCAATGAATTTGAAGGCAGAAATAACTACGTTACAGTTGCTACCTCTTGTGTATTGTGCAGCTGTGGCATTTATTAGAACTTTGGGCCGTAGAACGAGG
>JAUMHM010098934.1:1917-24002 GCA_032362435.1 Melikaiella ostensackeni
ATTTCCAAAAAAATTAAAATAAGAACCACCCTAATGTCAGTGTTCTACCTTACCGACATATTACTTACCGACTGTCGGTAAATTTCAGGGTCACTATTTTAATGACGGAGGTGTTTCCGAATCAGTGACGTTATACTACTTTCGTGTTCCGAAATTGTTTTCTGTCGTAGTTCAACCGCTTCCCCGAGGGTCCAGGCCAGGTTATCCTCGTCGAGAACTGGAGAAACGCTCGCTGAGAAAGAAATCTACATTTTACAACGTATCATCCAGTATGAATTAGTCTTGGAAAATCCCCCAGCCCCTTTCGCCAAAAAAGCAAAATTGGTAGTGGCCCAGAAAGCTCTTTGCCTCGAAAGTAGTTTAACCATTTTCCCAGAAAGCAGGTTAATGAAAGTTTTGCCCAGGAAGCAGTTCCGCACAGTATAAAAAAAATGTGAGAAATGATACGGGGATCAGTAGCATTTTGACATGCAACAAAAATTATACGGAAATCAATAGCATTTTCACATTCAACAAAAATGATACCGAAGTCAAGAGTATTTTGATCGGCCGGAATGAATGATCGATTTTTGAGATAATAATGATTTGATTCGGGGTTATTTATCAAGTCAAGCCAAGACATTTGTTAGTCAAGCCAAGATGACCGACGTTCTTGGAGTACTTTAGCTTACATGCGAGATTTCTATCATTTCCGATCGTGCAGTGTACTTGAAAAATTTAAAAATAACGAAACATGACAACAGAATATATCTCCTGTTAAGTGTAGTTGTCACTTGCGCCCGGTCGGACAGAATATTTAGGTTATAACATCTACTCCCTGAAAGTAGTTTCATAATTTGCCCAAGGGGCTGTTTAAAAATTTCGAAGTGAAGTTTTCCACGTGGCTACAAGGTTTCCCAAGACCGATTGTTTTATATTCAACCAACTAAATATTCTATCTTATCAATTCGCGAATCTCTTCATGATAATTTTTCTTGAATATTTAGGCGTTTTCCGTAAAAACTATTTTCTCAACCTATCTAGTGAAATGCGTCCATTGAACTGATGTTCGTTTTTTCCGAGAAATTTTGTCGTTTACCCATGCCTTAAATTTTTTTGGTTCCTTACCCATGCCTGAACAGTTGTAATTAGTCGACCCTCATCACATTCTTACGAAAACATTTTCGTGTTGAAAGTCGAAATAAAATATAAGATTTTGTCTAGAATTCATTTGAGGGAATGGTTGATGCCTTGAAACTTTGATAACTTCTAAATCGAACTGTACTCAACTAATCGTCAGAATTGAGGCCGTTGATGGAAAAAGGGCTTATAGGCTTATATGCCCTTTTTCCATAAATGCTCTAAATCGATTTCTTTGTTTTTTGCGTATAATGTAACAAAAAAATGTTGACTTTCTTATGTTAACAATAGCTAATATTCATTGCTTGTCCGCGCGACCATGAAAACTCACAGTCATAGAGTCATTAAGCGCTGAGCCATACAATCGACGGCGGCCGGAAAAAAAATTAATTCAATTTTTTATTTGAAACAACTTTTAAGTCTAATAAATAATCATATTTGATGATATAAACATCAATAATAGCAGTTCATTACGGTTTCACCCCATTTATGGGAAAAGGGCTTATAAACCATTTTCTTAAAACTTAAAAAAAATAAAGTAGCGTTTTCAAGTACAGTGTACATTTTTGAAACATATAGTGGACATTTTTGCACAACTTAAGAAAAAAAGAAATATGTGGATTGCATTACTTTTGATAAGCTGTACTCAAATAAAAACGTTAAAGACGATTTTCTCAAAATAGCTGTTTGGCGTATGAGCCCTTTTTCCGTCAACGGCCTCAATTTCAAATGAAAACTTAGTTTTATTGTTCTTCTGATCACTATGTTCCCAGCTAACACAATTACCAGCCTAAGTACCCAGTGGGCGAAAATTTTAAGGACGTCTTTACGACATCTATATGACATCTTTGCGACGTCGTGAAGAAGTCGTATGCCCGTGTCATAAAGATGACGTAAAGAAATCTTTGCGACATCAAAATGACTTAAAGATGTCTTAAAGATATCTACGACATGGACGTAGCACGTCTCCGCGACGTCGTAAAAGTGTCGTAAGGATGTCGTAAAGACGTTCTTCATTTTTTTGCCCACTGAGTAGTAACAACCCAGTGGGCAAAAAGACATCGTCATCCAGAGGACGTCGTAAAGGCATCCCTTAGACGTCTATGTCAGTCCAGATGATGTCCCAAAGACGTCTTTTGAACATGAGACATCTTTAAGACATCAATTGGACTGAAATAGACGTCCTAAGGACGTCTTTAGGACGTCCTCGGGACGACATTGTCTTTTTGCTCACTGGGATACAGGTGACGATACTCCGTAAGTCTTTCACATGTGACTTCCCTGGCGGTCACTTGTGACATATTTTCCACTCAAAGCAGTCACGGTCGAACTCCACCCATGGATGTAAATCTTACTGGAATGTGACTATTTTTAGGTGGCAAATGTTACCGCTACGCTTGTAGCACTTTTTGGTTGAACTTAATCGAGGCTAGCCGTGATATTTTTATTATTCCATCATTGAAATGGTAAAATAATACTTAAAAAAATTGACATCAATTCGTGTAAAATATTACTATTTCATTTAGACAAGTATTAGTTGATATCATGTGACACTACCCGTTATGACCTACTGGAATTGTAACATATGTGACCGTCCGCGAAGAAAGGGACCTAACGCCCAAAAAATCGATTTTTAGTTTTTTACACCAATCGATAGTCTTTTACTTGCTTTTTCATAATAAAAAATTATTTTTTCATCTGTGAAATTCAAATTGTTATCAAACTGCGAATTGAGGCCCTCTTATGGAGTTCCTGTGCTGGACCGCTTCTTTAATCGCTCTTCCTGTGAAATGTAGCTCCCGGGCGTTAGGTCCCTTTCTTCGCGGACGGTCACATATGTCCCTATGGAAAAAATCCTCGTGTCATTTTCGGACGAGGAAAACGCAAGGAAATCCGCTAGGATTTTTAAATTTCACGAGGAAATTAACGAAGGTTAATTGACTGACTCGCGGTTTATAACACGAGGATTCCCTCGAGGATTTTTTCAATATGAATATCCCCAATGCCTTACTAGTAACGCCCTCTATCTATTTTTCTTTCTCCTTTTTCTATTTGAGCTAGCGGGAAAATAATAGGAAAGTTCTGATTCCGGTACATTCTAACCTCACTAATGTCGTTTTTGTTGAGATAAGTTAAGAATCTGAGATATAGAATTCTAATTTTGATCCCTATTGAAATTTTTCTTGAGTTTATCCTTTTTTTCTTGTTTTTTGTTTTTGACTCAAGTGAGTTCTGGCGCAAAGCATAATTTATTTTGATGAATTAAGCTCGAGATAACACACAACAAATAATATGTTTCTCGTTAAGCTTGGACGAAGTGCAAGTGGCATTAGTGAGATGTTAGTATGGGGATAGTTTGTTTATGGAGCTGGTTTATGGGGATAATGCTGCGAAGAAAACATCAGTTTGAGAAAAATGAGTGAAATTTTTTTCTGACGGAAGAAAAAGTATCACTGATAGGGCAGTCAGGTCAGCCATCAACAAACACATCTGTCAAGAATATTAAAGAGTTTCTTATTCATGTTGATAATGTGGAACAGAGTATGGAGAGGAGAGGGGTGGTCAGAGTTATGGAAAGGAAGGGTAGCGGTAGCGGTAGTGAAAAAAGGTAAATGGGAGTAGGTTAAAGATTATAGGAGACTGAAGCTAATGCCAACATTGTATAACATATATGTAATAGTTTTATTGGAGAGGTAAAAGAAAGAGGTTGAGGAAAAAATGATACTGCCACCGAATCAGACAGGGTCTATGAAAGGAGTGATAGGCAACATATATGTTCTGAATTGTTGGTGAATAAAAGGGAGAAAGGGGAAATGATGATGGGGTTTTATAAAGAGAGTATCGGAAATTTATCGAGAGATAAAAAGCAGGGTAAAGGTAGAAGAGACTTAGGAGGTAGCTTCTGTTTAGTGAGAGAATTAAGACAAGGTTTTCTTCTGAGCTTGCTCTTATTTAATATATTAATCTCGAACTTGAAAGGATAAATAAATAGAAAAGGATGGGGAGGAGTTAGGATGGAAAAAAGATATATACACAGACATATGTGGACGATATAGTGGTGGTGGCAGAGGATGAAGAACGGAAGGCGGGCTCAATTACAAGCCTGGAGAAATGCTCAGGTGGAAAAAAATTTGAATCTAAATGTAGAAAAGACAGAGATAATGAGGTTGAGAAGAGCAGGGGAAAGCAAAGAAGAATGGACTGGGAGATGAAAGAGATAAAAGTTGGAAGGAGCAAAGGAGCTCAAATATTTGCGATATACTTTGCAAACAAGTGGAGATCATAGAGCTCATAAAAGAGAAAAAAAAGGAAAGTGGCAGGGGTAATGAAACAGATATGAAGAATAGGAAAAAGAACGTTCGAAAAAGATTGGAGAAGGAGAATGTGGTTATTCAGTACGCTGGTACGGGCGGTATTAGGATATGGAGAAGCGATATCAGGATAAAAGGGAAGGGAGGAGATTTAGAGGTTACAGGAGCGGTATATTAGGTGGACACTAGGGTCAGACTGGACGACACTTGGATATATGGTGAAAGAAGAAGCACAAAGGGATAAATTGAGTACTAGAGCAGAAAAGTGGGCATGGAAGTTTGAAGGGAAGCTAAGAGAGGAAAAAAAGGGGAGTTAGCGAAAAACTGTTTGAGGGAGGTAGAAGAAAGGAGGGGGAGGTCAATGGAATTAACGAAATGGGAAGAAGAATGAAGGGAGCTCTTTACAACTAGAGATATAGGAGATGAGACTGGAGTGAACTATGAAGAATTGGAGAAGAAACGGGGAAAGACAATTAATAGAAAGACGAGGGATGATTGAGGAGACAAAATATAATAAATGTTATGAGATAATGAGAACGGAAGGAGTACCAAAGTATTTAGAAAAGGGATGGGGAGAGAGAAGATTGACAAGAATAGCAAGATTCAGATTCAGAAAGAAGGTAAGGGAAGGGATGTGACTGAATTTTTCAAGCCAAAGTTACCAAGCCAAGTTTTAGTGAATACAGAAACATTAGCCTTAACTGTTGGTTTTCATTCAAATCCCCTCAATTGTAAATGAAGTCACCAAGTCTCCAAAGCATTGTGGTTAGAGTGTTGAGTTTGTAGTAGTAGTAGTAGTAGTATACGTTAATTTTCATGATTTCTTCTCTGAAAGAAAATTTTTCCTCAATGTACGCACTTTATACCCGACAGTAAGAAAACCTAAGACTTTTTCTACCGCTGACTACAGTTTTTATTTACATTTATTAAATTATACATATTTTTAAAACATTTAATAGCAATATAATCAAACACTCATTATAATAATCCAGAATGCTTTTTCTTTTGACGGGGAATTGACCAGTTTTCCGTACATAGGGCACAGATCTTCAAAAGCGTTACACCCTTGTCAGACTCTTGCCAGTTTTCTTGATCAGGGCCACATTAGAAGTCGGATACACTGGCGAGAACCCCATCAAGCCCACATCAAGATTTCTGCACGGGGCTTGTGACTTGCGTTTGAATCGTTTCCGAAGTCTTCTGAATTGCGTATCTGTCACTGGAATCCCAGATTGCCACCGATTGGTTTCTAAAAGAATTTTTCTCGTTACTATTTTTTTGACAGACTCATATGCCGCAAAAACCTTTCATCCCCTAGAACTAAAATGGCAAAGGTAATCTAGTAACCTTGTGCATGATCTCTCAATCTCTTAATAATTTATATAAATATAAAAAATCATTTGAAATATGGCAGCCTACCCTCAAAAAAGTCGGTCTATATCAAAGAAGGAAACTGATTCAATATGAATTTGCTTGAAATGGACATAGCAGTATATTGCAGATACGAAGCTGTTTGCGGAACTACCGATTCGTAGAGTTGAAAATCAATTCAGTTTTGAATATCTGAATTTGCAATTGACAGATACGCAATTCACTAAGTCGCTATTTCAATGGGTTCTTTTTTCCTGGGTGGGCATCCATATAAACTTTCCGTGTCATGCATTAGTCACATCATACCCTACTGAAGAAGCCTATACATAGTAAACTACATGGGAACCCATATGGGATCCTATTTGAATTCATGTCTCAAATTACGATCTGAGATGGGAAACAGGATAGGACGGGGAAATGATAAAGGATTCCATACATGAGTAATTCTCCACCGACAGGGCTGTTTAGAAATGAGAAAATTTTTCACGAAATTGTGTTCAAAATTATAGTTTGTAGTTCAAATTAGATTTAGTAGCACTAAAATAAGAGATTGTAAAAGTATTCACGCTACAAAATTATTTGCAGCACTCCTGGAGCATTTTGACATATCTTTTATTTTCCGTATTTCTCTAAGGCTTATTATTTATTAAAACAAGGCGATACAATGAATTGTTGAAGAATAAGGAAGGAAAAGACACACAATGATTTTGTGCATTTTCGACACACAATCACTTTATCGCTTGTCAATAAGGGTTAACATTGGATAAACAATTTTTTTTGTTAATAAACTTAATATGGAAAGGTTAACAACATTTTTTTATACTGGCCAATCTTGATATCTCCATATATAAAATAAAATTATCCATCTGAAAATCTTAATTTTCATTACCTTTTTGGCAAACATTTTTCGGGAGGATAAAATATATAATTTATTATCGGTTCTTCCTGAGAAGGAGCCAAGAGTAAGGTAACGTGGATGGATGTTACGCAATGAGAAATAATACAAAAAGTCTTTCTTAAGCTATAAAATAGAAAGGATCCCAAAATCCTTTGTCAAATTGATTTATCCCGCTCTAATTATATTTTCATTATTCATTCATTCAGTCTTATTCCGAAATGTGAAAGTTATTACCAGTTACCTCGATGGATGTCAACTAAAATACGCAACGTTTTCTTGGACTCTTTCTTAGGTTGCCATTAAAGTTCTTAATCTTTTTTTTCTTGAAACTTGTCGAATGAGTAGTGAGCTGTTTTTCCTTTCATTTTACACCGCCAAAAAAGAAGAAGCAAAGGGTACCGGAAAGAAAAGTGAAGATAAAAAAAACTTGGTGTGGGATTGTGATAATTTCGGGAAAGGAATGCAAAATACAGGAAAAGAATAGAGGATCACATAAAAGAGGAAGATGAGGAAATGATAATGGGGACAGATTGGAATGCAAGAATAAGAAAAACTGGAGTTTATACATGGACGGGGAATATAATGTAAGCAATTCAAAGGAATTCATAGGAAGAAATGGTCAACGAAATGAGTGAGATGAGCACACAAAAAGGGTATAAAGGTAGAGCATGAGCTGATAGAAAAAGACAGAGAAGAATTAAAGCAAGGAATAGAAATTAACATAACGGAGGTGAGATATAATATAGAACATAATTAGATAAGGGTAGAGGGAGTAGCAAAATATTGGGAGAAAAAAAGAGGACAGAGGACCTCAGAAATAAACTGCGCATGTAAGATGTGGAAATATAGAAGAGTGGAATAAGTACTGGAATGAAAAGGAAAAAGGTGCACGCTATGTGAGAGAGGCAGAACAACATTAAAGGATTGGCTAAATGATTGTGAAAAAATAGATAAAGGAAGCATGACAATAGGAAGGATCCTACATGAAAAAGGAAGGGAAGAGGTGGTGGATTGGCTGAAGGAATTGAAAAGGAAGGAGAAACATAGAAGACGGGAGAAAGAGGGGGAATAAATAGTCTGGTTGGCAATAGAAATTAAGAAAAATTTAAAATGGATAATTTGTGTACTGAAAAGATACGTGAACAAAAGGCAGAAATGGAGAAAACAAATATAAGAAATAAAACGAGCAATAAGCACAAGGAACAACGTAAAAAAGATATGTTAAGGTGAAGATAGGAATGCGGAGCGTAGGGCGATGCGTTGACACGAGGCTCTGATAAAAAGCGTTAAGCTAATGCGTTAAACTGTTAAGTTGAAGCGATAGGTTGAGGCGATAAGTTGAGGCGATTAGTTAAGGCTTTGAGTTAAGGAGAGTGATATGTGAGAGAAAAAAAGAGGTAATGTGTACAGGCGAGAAGAACATGTAAATAAGACTGGAGGAGTGTAAAAATATGCAACCAATGATGTAGCGGACATAGTCCATGTTTTTTTGGCCCAAGTAGTCAAAAATTAACATTTTATTATTATTTATATTGAACGCCGAATTTTAAATTTGAACCCTAATAATCAATTATTTGACGCCTTTACGAACACGCCATCTTATGTTCACGTTTTCACACGTTACTTCTACGAAAATTTGCTAGTCGTTATTGCAATGTGCTGTGTAAAAATCTGGCTACATAAAATTGTCATAACAGAGGTTTACAGTATTTTCTTCCTTTTTTTAGAGTATGATTTAATAGTTAGTCTTTTGCTCAAATTATTTTCGTATGCTCATATTTTGGGATGGTCAAAGTCAAATTCATATTCCATCTCTATTCTATGTCTTTCTAGGGCTGTGGTATTGTTTGTACTGTTTTTGAGTTCTTCGTGTTCTTTAATTCTTTTGAAGAATAATCTACATGTGTGTCCTACAGAACAACAGTCACAGTTTAGGCAATCGAATCCACTGCAACTTTTGGTGTAATATAAAGCCTGTCCTCTAAGCAAGGAAAAAGCTTGGAATTAGATTTTAGTGGTCTGAATATAACTTTAAAGCCATGAGATCTGAGATTAGAGGCTATTATGTATGATATTCTGGCGATGTAAGGACAAACGGTAAAGGCTTTTGCTTTTTTAGCTTCCTTTTTGCTATTTTCCTCGTAAATTCGGTCAACTTAAGTTTCGACTAGTTTTCTAATTAAATTTGAGGTATATCCAATGTTATTCAAGATCTTGTAAATCAGTTTCAATTTTTTGTTTTTGGACAGAATTTAATAGAAAAAAATTGAGAAGGTTTCATGTAATGTGTTTTATGGTATTAATTATTATTATACTATTATTCCAAATCCCTTCCGGGGTAAGCATAACTCATTCGGTTCTAGCCTCGTTACACTACTGGGGATTAAGGAATTTATATGGCAAGGGTAAGTAAGGGATCTGTAGGAGAAAGGATAGGTTTTAGATCAATCTAGAAGTTGCGTGTTGCTCATTCACGGGATACACTCTTTCCACAACACCACTCCGATAAGGGTCACTGTTCAGTCTCTCTAGCAATCACCCCAGGTGAAGAGCTTCACAGAGCCATCATACATCACGATTCACATCTGAATACTTAAATTGGCTGATAAACCCATCGGAAGATCTACCTGTATAGTCTTTACCGTGACCACATCCAATGAGCAACACTCTTCACGAGGACCCATAAGTATACAAAATCTTTCGTTTTAGGCATCACGCGTCTTCTTATGAAGGATTGTCCTCCACACATCCCTCTCCTTGCACACATTTTTTGCTTTTTTTATATCCATGCATATTTTCATGCAAGCTCTTGTGTTTCTACACCTCATTATATCTCTTCGATTTAGAGTCTCATTCACACATTCCAACCATTCTTTCATCGGTCTACCTCTGGGTGCGCTACCATCCACTTTACCTAAATATGCTTCATTCGTAAAACGTTCTTCATTCATTCTCTCAAGATGACCAAACAATATTAGCAAATTTTTTTCACTTTTGTCAAACTATGTTTCTTCCACACCACATTCTTTGAGAACCCACTTGTTAATGACTTTGTCCATTAGCATTTTACCGCATATATTCCCCAGGAATTGCATGCAAACCCCATTCACTTTACTCCTATCCTTTTCTTGATACGTCCAGGTCTCGCTACCATACAGCACAGAGCAGTGCTGAATGAAATATTGCAATTTTAGCTTTATGCGTTATATTTTAACTTCTAGTAGTGGCTCGTGCACTGTCGATAAGCTTTCTACCCTCGTTTATACGCCTACATGTGTCTGCATCTGTCTTTCCGTCATCAATAAATAATCTTTCAAGATACACGAAATCATCAACTTGTTCTATCCTTTCTTCGTTTAAGGCAATGTAGCATACTGCTTTCTCACCCCTTCTTTCAGATACAATAATTTCCGTTCAATTCACTGACTGGCAAACGCCAGTTTAGACACTTTCACTGTCCTAAGATCAACACATCCTTCGTCGGAGAGAGCCATTCTTAGATATTGGTCTATGTATATATTGATCATCCAGGAGGACATAACGCAGAATTGCCCACAGCCCTGCTAAATATCAAACCAATCGCTCAAGTGTCCATTTACTTTTACACTCGCTTTACTACCATTAAATATTATTTTTATTGCTTTTAGTAGCCAACCATTCACTCCATCCTCTTTCAGGAGTTGTCAAAGTTTAGTTCCATCCACCTTATCGAAAGTTTTTTCCAGATCAACAAATGCATAGAAAAGTTTTTTGTTCACTCCCAAACTTTTTTCTATGATCTGTCTCAAGCTAAATATTTGATCCGCACGTGATCTCCCTGGCATGAATCCAATCTGGACTGCCAACATCCTTTCTTTAGTTATTCTCATGACCTTACCAATAGCAATAAGTATTTTCATAAATATTTTGTTCACGGTACTTAGTAGGCTAATCGTCTATAATTAGTACAGTTACCTTTATCATCCCTTCTCTTGTAGAGTGGAACGATAATCGCATTTTTCCAATCATTTCGAACTTCATCGTTCCTATAAGGAAGACCTACACCCTTAGGAATTTTGGTTGCATTCACACTCCTCCCAGTAATAGATAATTACCAATCTTGTGATGTCCTGAAGTAATAAGATGCGCTATTCAGCCATTCTCGGAAAAAACGGCTCTAAAAAAATCCACGCACGCTACATGGACCGCGATGCAACTGTCTTTCATATCCTGGTTAGATCAGGCTGTAGTACTCCGTGTTTGAAATCGGAAAGTCTGGGCTCGATTTCTGCTGCCTGAATTTTTTTTCTTTCAATTTTTTTTATTGCAATTGACTACTAAATTTACGTAAATCAAGCCAAAAGATTCATTTTCAGCCGTTTTTTCACAAAAAAATCAGTTTTTTCAACCTCTACCACTTTTACGCCGAGAAAAGTTTTTTTATAGAAAATTCTCATTTTTCTTAATTCGAATATACTATCTTTATGTATTTTAGTTTTATTTGTTATGAAAATAATAATAACCAAAATATGAATGTTGAGTTGAATGAGTAAAAATGAGAATTTTATATAAAAAACTTTTCCTGGCGTAAAAGTGGTAAAGATTGAAAAAAACAATTTTTTTATACGAAAAGAATAGTGCAAAATGAATCTTTTGGCTTAATTGACATGAATTTAATAGTCAATTGCAATAAAAACAATTTCAATGAAATGAAAATGTTTTTTAGCGGTGGTACCTTCCACACCAGTAGCCTCACCATTCTTTAGTTTTTTAATTACGGATATAATGTCGCAGAAATCGTTTCTTCTTTTGCCTCCTACAACGAAATTGTCTAACGTATCCTCTTCTGCGTCACAGTCATTATAGTATGCTTCATGGCTTGACCTCCATACAATTTTTTGGGAAAGTCACTAATACAATCTTTCACATTTTCCGTATCTCATACCATTTTTCCATCAGCATTCTTAATTCCAACTAACTCAATGCTAGTACTTCCTTTCCTAGCATTATTAACCCATTTACAAAATAATTGCTCATTCCCTTCCAAATCATTTTGCATTTTTTCATCTTCTTCGGCTTTGATACTATCCGTAGTATTATCCATGCATCCTCTACATTTTTATTGTCCAATTCCGTCTTCCAGTCTCATCTATGATGTCCTAAATATTGATTCAGCTTGGTACGCTATATCATTTGTACGAGTACTTCGGGTTTCCGCAAATTCTCTATTTGAACTCGCTTCCGCTTCGTATCATAATTAATTCTTCTTCTTCTCCATCTTCAACCTAGGTTCATGTTTGAAACTATGAAGTAGTGATCCGTTCCACATTCAGAACCTCTCATAACCCTTGTATCTCTTACTGGCTCTCTTGGTCTCTCATCCGCTACAACAAAGTCAATCATACTGCGGCTTTCGCCTCTGCACCAAGTATACATGTAGATCTTTTCATGTCTGAACCAAGTATTTGTAATAACAAAGTCTTTTTCTAAGCATAAGCTAATCAATTTCTCCCCGTTAACGTTCGATTTTGGGTCCCCGGAATGACTAAGTACCTTGTCAGTACCTTTGCCTTGCACACCAACCTAGCCATTCATATCTCCGAGTAGAATGATTCTTTCACCTGAATCGCAAGTACCTATAATATCATTTAACGAGTCCCAAAAGGTATCTTTCACATCATAACCAACACCAACAACTGGAGCGTAGCATGCTATATTAATTCATAATAAGACCGACTCCTTGGCTAGCATGAAATTCATTATCTACTTCTGACCGAAGTTCGAGTCCATTTTTTATATTTCTTATCTCACATCTCTTCTTCTTTGTTTCCAGTACACATAAAATGCCTAGCTTGCCTACGAAATTCCCCTTCCTTAAGATCATTCACACCTCTAGCATTCCAAACACTCAGTCTTCATTCACACCCTGAAATTTTTCCGAGGGCATGCCTTTCGTCGACAGAAGTGTTAATCCTATTCGAAGCTGCATAATTATATGTAATCTTCATTATTTAAAATATACACTCGACCACCAACTTGAGGCGAGAAATGTTTTCCATGAGTATAAAATCATGTCCAAACTAAGCAGCTAAATCGTCATAAGGAGGTGTTTCCATTCATAACGTCAGTCCCACCAAACTTCGGTCATTCAAAGGAGAGTAGGAAAACAATGCCAGAATCGAAGGAGTTATGATCGTTTTGTGTTGTATACTGAGGAGGGCACCAGCCTCCTGCAGTTTGGCCTTCAAGATTGGGAAATATTATTCATAACTTCATAGATGTGATAAGAATTCTCAGCCCTGAATAAAACTTGACAAGCTAGGAGACTTAAATAAATTTCTATCACTCTCCAAAATTTTCCCAGATTTCCGAAAGCTGCAAGCATTTTCATAAATTCCCATCAATTCCCAAAAGTTTCAAACATTTTCAAACATTTTTATCAATTTTCAAAAATTTCCATGAGGTTCCAAAAGTTTCAAAAATTTCTAAATATTTCTATCAATTAAAAAAGTATCCACAAGTGTAACAGATTTAAAAAATCTCCAATAGTTTACGAAAGTTTCAAAACTCTGCATCTATTTTCAACAACTTCCATGACTTTCCGAACTTTGCACAAATTTCCCTAACTTTCCATAAATTCCCAAAACTTTCTCAGATTTCCAAAACCTTTCACAACGCGTTAGAATCAACGGAAAGAATTTATAAATGTATATTTTTTAGTAAAAGTGCGCAAACTAACCCGGGCCACGGTTTCTTTAAAACTGTTTGGGTTTACAGAAAAAGCATATGTTTCTACATCAGAGAGAATATGACACTCTTTTTCACGAGCAGAATCTTTGTCTAATGAAGGAAAATTTTAATACATTGGACGTAAGTTTAGAATGCTGTTTTCTTTAAAAAACTTAACCTTTTGAGAAATTTCTCTTTGATCGAAAATGTGATAGTACAAACAAAATACTCATCGTTAATTTTGTGGTCATTTTAGTCATCCTAAAATATGAACCTCACATGTAGCATTTCAAAACAGGAACTTCCAATAGAAAGAGGTTTGCTACGCTTACAGAAAATTAAAAAAACATTGAAAATATTGAAAAATAAACGCGTTAGTATCAACTGACAGAATTTTCAAATGTATTTTTTTCGTAAGACTGCGCGAACTAACCCGGGCCACGATTTCCTTGAAACTGTTTGAGTTAACAGAAGAAGCATATGTCTCTACTTCAGAGAGAATATGACACCTTGTTCACGAGCAGAATCTTTGTCAAATGAAGGAAACATCTAATATACTGGACGTAAATCTAGAATCCTTTTTTTCAAGAACATAACATTTTGGGAAACTTACCTTTTAACAAAAATATAAAAGTACAAATGAAATACTCATCGTTAATGTTGTTGTCATTTCAATCATTCTGAAATATTCGTGCTGCACGAAGCTTGTCACAGATTACTAAACTTCACGTGTAGCATTTTTAAACCGGAAATTTCGATAAAACAGTCTTAATATGCGTACAGAAAATTGAAAAAAATTGAAAATATTGAAAAATACACGCGTTAGAATCAACTGATATAATTTTTAAATGTATTTTTATATGAAAACTGCGCAAACTAAGCCGCGCCACGGTTTCCTTGAAACTGTTTGGGTTTACAGAAGAAGCATATGTCTCTACTTCAGAGAGAATATGAGAACTTTTTCACGAGCAGAATCTTTGACAAATGAAGGACACTTCTACTATATTAGACTCAAATCTAGAATCCTGTTTTATTTAAAAAACTTAACTGTCAACATATCTCTTGTAGAACGGAACACTAAAATTAAATTTTGATGAGCATTTAAGTTCGAGAGTCTCCATGACAGTGTCCCCCGCTAAGGGAGATACGGTGAACCCATGGCGGCTGCAAAGAAAGATTCAATCGAAATCGATTAACTGGAATTGTGAAAGAAAATCATCAATCTACAATTCTGGTGAGACGCAATTCAATTTGAAAATGGCAATTTGTATTCAATATGAAATTTCCAAATAGCAGTTAAAAATTCATCCATAAATTGGGTTGAATGTCTGCAATTGCAGTAAATTGCAGAAATGCAATAGAACTTAGTACACTGTTCTGTTGCAGTGGATTGTTTGGCAAATCTGTGGAGCAGTCTCTTGAAGTTAACTGGCGATTTGTAATTCAAGGCGGATTTTTCAAAGTCTTTAATTGGCAATTATATTATTTCAAAAATTTTTTTTTGCCCATATAAATAGCAAAATTGTAGTGAATTCTTTATATTTATTGAGTATCTTATTTTACTTTTAAATTTTTATGAAAATTTAAATAAATTTTTCAGCTTTTTTAAAATCTAAATGTTTGGTATAATAATTATAGTTTTGATGTCTTTAGTCTCGTTTTGTTTGGATGAAGATTCCAAGTGATTGGCTTGAACGTTTGTGAAGATTTTTTTTACCTTGATGCTATTTTATGTTAAAACTATTTTTTTGCAAGGAAATATCCTATATGGGCGATTTTACTTAAAGGGACCCTTTTAAGTCCGACTTTTGTCGCAAAATCTTTTTATATATTTCAATCTTTTTCCTCTGAAATAAATTCGTACGACTTTCAGAAGTCAGAAAATCATTTGCGCAAAGTTGCATGTCAAATATGCATGCCAAAGCTATAAAGATGAACTCTTACTAAATTGAAATAAAATATTTATCCATATTATGGTTGAATAAAACTGTTACCGCAAACAAGGTAAAATCTTTGCGTCGCAACGAAAAAAGGCTTTGGAAATGGAAAAGGCTTCGGAGATGACCAAGTGCATACATTTTCTGATGTTATAAACAACGGGATGAAGTTAAACAACTTTCTTGTAACATTTTTTAATATACAAACACCTTTCATGACGTATTATGGTCATAGTATTTAGAATTATTTTGTTGTCTCTAGAAAACGAGGCTTCGGAAATGAAACGGAATTTTTACTCTCGATAAAATAATGATTTCAATTAGGCATTATAAAAAAATGTATATGAGCTAATATGGGCGGAAAATCAATGCAGAGATCTGAAATTGAATTTCATGCTTAATAAAGTTTTATTTAGATTATTTTAGGCATGTTAAAACAAGATAATGCAATGTTATTCTATTTTGATGAAGCCCTGGAGACAAAGTTCTAACACTCTTTTTGTTGAGAAGGGTTTGTGCTGGAAACTCATCAAGTACGTGCAATTTCAGCTAAAACATTGTGGATTCAGAGCATACCGCCTAGAAATTCAGAAAGCAAGGACATTAAAAAAAATAACGAAAAAGCTAAAAAATTATGTCAGGGACATGTAAAAAAGTCTTCGGAGATGACACATTTGAAGCTCCCACATACATTCATCTAATGGGAACCGATTACAAAATTTTTTCTGTTATTACTTACGGGCACAATTATCACTTTGCAAATTTTTAACAATTGAAAATGAATAGGTGTCGAAAAAAATAACCGGGACGTCGAAAAGGGCCCTTTGAGTAGAATGGCCCATACGGGAATATAGGGTCAAAGGGATTAGTTATCAAAACTATTGATTGTATTTGAAAGAAGAATCGGCAGAAATCTTCCTTTTAGTGCCTCATAACATGATTCATAGTACAAAATTGATTTTATTATCGCAAGTCACAATATAATAACATTAAGTGCCCAAAAAATGTCTGAAGCATGTCCACTAGGGTGGTTCGAAAAACATTTTTCGAACTAGAGGACAAAATGAAATTCCAATATTAATACGTGCCACCGGGCACTTAAAAATCCCATCTATTTAACATGGGAAAATTCTGTTTCCGAAAAATTGGATTGATACTTCAGGGTTTGATCGAAAGTTGCCAAATTTTTTAGGGATTGAAGAGGAGTGTCTACGGAATAAAACCATATCAATAACTTTAATTTTGACCCCCCCCCTTCCTTTCCCCTCCACAACGCCCCAAATATAACCCAAAAATAAAAAACTACATTTTTACGTATTATTGTTAATTTTCAGTATTTTCTGCCATTATTTTTAATACAAATAATTACTAATGGACAATTTGAATATCCCCCATGACTTTTTCAACGATTTTTAATTGGTTGAATAAATGTAACTTATTTAAACAATTTTTTTTTCCCAAAAAATGTAAGAAATAATCGTATTTCCTAAATGAAATGTAGTAGTTGGTCATTGTTTGGAGTAGTAAATTCGTTTAAAAACATTATTTAATTATTTAAACAATTAATTATTGTTTATTTTCAAAATTTGTTCAAATCGAGCCAGAGATGTCCACTTTTTTCTTGAATTGGTATCACATGCTACTTATTGTTGAATACTTACATAACTTTGATACTTTTCTTCTAATGTTCAACAAATTTTCATTTGTTTAAACAATTTTTATTTGCTATACAGTTCAAAAACAATTGTATGTGTTCTATTTTATATTACTTTTTTAAAGTTTTCGAACGAAAACTGCTTGAACAAATAAAAATTGTTTAAACAAATAGAAATCTGTTAAGCATTAGAAGAAAAGTATCAAAATTATGTAATTATCAACAATAAGTAGCATAGGATACAAATTTGAGAAAAAAGTGAACATCTCTGATTCAATTTTTTAAAATTTTTAAAAGAAATAATAATTAATTGTTTGAATAATCACATAATGTTTTTTAAAGACTTTACTACTCCAAAAATGACCAACTATTACATTTAAAAAAAAAAACGATTTTTTTTACATTTTTTGGAAAAAAAATTATTTAAATAAGTAACATTTATTTAAACAATTAAAAATTATTTGAAAAGTCACGGAGGGTATTCAAATCGTCCATTTGTAATTATTTGTATTAAAAATGACGGCAGAAGATGCTGAAAATTAACAATAATACGTAAAAATGTAGTTTTTTGATTTTTGGGTCATATTCCCAAGTTAAATGTATGAGATTTTCAAGTGCCCGGTGGCACGTGTTAATATTGGAATTTCGAAAAAGATTTTCTTTCTCCGGAAATGAAAACTTGTGGAGGGGGGGGGGGGTGTCTTGCCCGCTAGCTCGAAAAACGTTTTTTAGACCACCCTAATGTACACCTTCATTGGATTTTTACATATGCCACTTTGTTCACGCTTCGTATATTATACCATCACTCCTATACCCAGCAATTTAAAAAAATTATTTTGCCTTTACTTTCAATCCCGCCAAGTTTTATAATGTCTATCATGGCTTTTTAAAATTTATTTTAAAAATTTCTGCAGGGCACTTTATAAAAATGTTTCTCAATATAGTTTATAATGACTTTTTTTAAAATTACTTGGTCAACTTTTATTTCACAAATTCATGTAGTTGTACTTGGCAGATTTTTTCCATCGCAAATGTTTTTGGTGGGATTTTATTTTATTTTTGTGAAATTTTTGTGAAAAATCGTCATTTTGCTAGAAGTTAAACTTCTTGGTTGAAAATTCATCATTTTTGGTTAAAAATGCAACTGTTTGGTTGAAAATTTATCTGTTTTTGTTCAGAATTAAACTATTTTGTAAGAAATTCTTTTTGGCTAGGAAATTCAACAATATGGCAGAAAATTAGACCATTTGGTTGAAATCTTATATTTTTGTCCCAACTTTCTTGTTGAAAATTCATCTTTTTCGGTTTAAAAGTCAAATGTTCCATTTTTGGTGAGAAACTAATGTTTTTTAGTTGAAAATTTAACATTTTTGTTGAAAATTCACGTATCGTTTTGAAAATTCGTCCTTTGGTAGAAAATTAATCTTCTCGGTTGAAAAATCACTTTTGTAGGTAAAAAATTCATCTTTTATGGTAAAAAAGTCATCTTTTATGGTAAAAAAGTCATCTTCCTTGGGTGATAATTAACCTTTTTGTTGAAAATTCAATAGTCTTCAAAAAAATTCGTCTTTATGGTTTGAAAATTTAACTATTTGGTTGTCAATATGCGACTGTTTTTTTCGTCTTTTTGGGTTGAAAATTCATCTCTTTCGGTAAAAAATCTTTTTTGTCACGTAGGCATACTGGCAACTAAACTCACTAGAAACTCGAAAAAACGCAGCATAAATGTGAAATTTATGTTTAACCAACGGCTACGTTACTTTCTAGGAAGAGGGGGGGAGGGGGTTTAAGACTGAACTACGATTGTCGACGAGTGGGGACAAGGGGGTCGAAAATAGCCCAAAATTGGTAACGTAGTTTATGGACGGCTACTTTTTCAATTGACTGGTACCATTATTCAATTTTAATCTGGATTGGATTGTTCAATTTCAATTCAAAATGGAAAGGATGGCTAGGTTCACCGGACTTAACTGATACTTATTAAATGAAACTTGAATGCACTGGAACCTCGATTTAGGGGCGGTCTCGGGAATGGCCTGCGACGGCCGTGACGCTCTTCCAAGGATTTCTATGATGCAAACAGTCAGGGCCGTATGAACCATTTTCAGTAGGAATGCATAATATTAATTAACTGTATTTTGTACAAATTCAGATTTTTATTATCATTAAAAATGGACCTTTTTTAATAATGAAGACTGATTAATGAAAACATCTGCGTGTATTTCAAAATTAATGCGAGATATGCACGCGAGTGTTCGAACTACCCAAAGTCTGTAGCAATTTATTCTCAATGTATATTGCAAGAATTTTCGATATCTTGAATAGTTTCAAGAATTTTACCATTTATGTCACCTCTGAATTTTGTTTTTACACTAAATACGTGAAATTTTGAAAACTATTCAAAATAATGAAAACTCTTGTAAATTGTACCAAGAATATGTTGCTACAAACTAAATCGGTTGGATAGATTAGGATGTCGAGGTGAGCACAGATGAAAAATTGGTTGTTTTTATTTATTTTTTTGTTATTGTAATAACACAATATCTAAGGCATTACCATAAAATCACGCTTGAACTTATTCTTTAATAGTTGGTCAGTCAGCTGCAAAGTTTTATTGAATTCGGTTTAAAACTTAGCCGTCAATATGCCTGAATGACCAAAAAAGATTTTCAACCAATAGAGATGAACTTTCAACTCAAAGAGACGAATTTTCGAGAAAAAAATTAACTTTTAACATTACAGTTGCATTAACAACCAAATATTAAAATCTTCAATCCAAAAATGCGAATTTTCAACAACAACAAAATTAACTTCTAACGAAACAGTTGTATTGACAATCAAACAGTTGAATTTTCAACCAAGAAAGATGACTTTTCAACCATAAAACATGAAGTTTCAATCCAAATGAGGAATTCTCAACAAAACAGTTGAATTTTTGGGCCAAAAAGAAAGAAGAATGAAATTCAACCAAAGAAATTTGGATTTTTAACCCGTAAAGTTGAGTTTTCAACAAAGGAATGCGAGGCCGGCGGCAATCCTCCCTCTCGGCGTCTTTGACCCCTCACCACTGAATGCGAGCCGGGAGACATTCTAGGAAGACAATCAACCGAGGGCCAATAAATCAATGTTCCAGTGTAGTTCCATTAAAAAAAAATAAATAAACGTTCAACAGAACAGTTTAATTTTTAATCAAGTAGCTATATTTTTAGGCTACAAAGATTAATTTTCAACCAAGAATAATAATTTCTACCAAGAGACAAATTTTCAAGAAAATACATGAATTTTCAACCAAATAGTTGAATTCAATGAAAAAAGACGAATTTTTAACAAAATAGTCGAATCCTCAAATAAATGGATGAATTTTCAACAAACAAGATTAATTTTGTACCTCAAAAGACGAATTTTCAAGAAAATATATTAATTTTGAACAAAATTGTTGAATTTTGAAGCCAAAAAGGCGAATTATATATCTACAAAACAGTTGAATTTTAAACCCAAAAATATGATTTTTGAACAAAAAAAAGTAATTTTGTACCAAATAGTTCAATATTTGAATAAATAGTTTAATTTTTAGCCGAATAGTTGAATTTTCTACCAAATTGTTGAATTTCCAAGCTTCATAGATAAATTTTCTACAAAGCAGTAGAATTTTCAACCCAAATGTGATATGATTCAACAAAAAAGTTAATTTTCTACCAAACACCCACTTCAATATTCCAACAAATAATTTAATTTTTAACTAAATAGCTGAATTTTCTACCAAAATAATTGAATCCCCAACCAAAAATATGAATTTTCAACAAAGAAGTTAGTTTTCAAACAAATAGTTCAATTGCATACCGAACTGTTGAATTTTCCAACCAAAAAGACGAATTTTCTATAAAATAGTTGAGTTTTCAATCCGAAGATATGAATTTTAAACAAAAAAAGTAATTCACAACTAAAAAGATGAATTTTCAACTAAAATGATGAATCTTCAACCAACAAAGAATTAATTTTTCAAAAAGTAATTAAACTTTAAGAAGATGAATTCTCAGTGAAACATGTAATAATTAATATTTCAACCAAATATTTTAGTTTGAAATCAAACACAGTTAAATTTAATCAAAAAGATGATTTTTCAACAAAGAAGATTAAGTTTCTACCAAAAAAGACGATTTTTCAACAAAATACATGAATTTTCAATGTAATAGATGAATTTTCAAGTAGAAAGGACCAATTTTCATTTAAAAATATCAAATTTTGACCAAAAATGGAATAGTTACATTATCAATTAAAAAAGTTAATTCTCAACTAACAAAAAAACGAATTTTCAACAAAATAGTTAAACTTTCATTAAAAGAGATTAAGTTTCAACTAAAATGATGAATCTTTAAGAAAAATGAATTTTCAACAAAAGAGTTCAACGTTCAATGAAATATAGTTGAATTTTCAACCAAAAAGATGATTTTTCAACCAGACAGTTGAAGTTTTAGTTAAAAAAGATAAATTTTTCACCAAAATTGGAATAGTTGAATTTCCGATTAGAAAATTAATTTCCAACCAAAAATAAGACGAATTTTTAACATAATAATTAAATTTTCAACCAAAGAGGTGATCTTTCAACTAAAATGATGAATCTGCAACAAAAAAAAAAATGAATTTGCAACAGAACACTTAAAAATTCAACCAAATATTTAAATTTTTAACCGAGAAGATTTTTTTTAAGCAAAAAGATTAATTTTCCATCAAAAAATACGAATTATTAACAAAATACTTGAATTTTAAACTAAAAAATGAATTTTTAACAAGGTAGTTCAACTTTAAAGCAAATAGTTGAAGGTTTGAACAAAAAAAAATGACTTTATAACAGGGGAAGAGGGGAAGTTTCTTGAAAAAAGGGGGCAAAAAGAAACTTATCAAGTTATCATTTAACTGTACTGTTGCAGGGCCACCTTTCGCAACATTCGAGAACTTTGTTAGAACTTTTCATCAGGAAACGTACTAAACGTTATCTAAGTTCGCAACGTTACTTCCACTAATCCCCCCCCGTTTCCTGTCACCAAACGTAGTTTTTGGAGCCCCCCCCCCCCCTCAAATTGGTAACG
>JAUMHM010099009.1:0-23988 GCA_032362435.1 Melikaiella ostensackeni
TTACAATTTTCTTTTTAGCGAAAAAAGTCATGAGGATAAATTGTTCGACTTCCTGAGTACTATGAATATCCTTACATGGAATTTGTAAATTTGAAAAAAAGGTAGTCTCAAAAATTTTTTAAATGCTCCCACTTTTTGAATTTTTGTCAAAAAAGGCTGGCTAACGAACTTGGCCTTCATTTTAGGACACTAAAAGAGTATACCAAAGGCCAATCCAGTCGGTCAATTCTTTCGAAAGTTATAGTGCTCACAAACTAAAAATCTACAGACACAAACACACAGGGGTCTCAAAACATGGACATTTGACAAAAACGGGGGGAGGGGGTCAAATTTTATACAAATCTAATACATTCTCTGACGAGAATGTAAAAAAATTATCATACTTCTGTACAGTTCTGCAATATTGTTGATAAACGGTTTTAAAATTTTATAAATTGTTCATTTTTCGATTTATGACCATTTTTCGTCAAATAACATTTTCATACGAGCAGCTGATACTCTTAAGTATTTCTTTAAATAAATTGCTTAAAACAATTAAATTATGTGTTCGACGCAAAGATGTGTTATTTTAAACTCTCATTATCGTAGATTCACCTAACTTTGAATATTGGCCCAAACTTCGGACACCCATTTTTTTTGCTTTTACATAAGCAAATAGTATAAAAGCAACAAAAGCTTTGAAGGCTGAAGTCAGAAATGACGAAAGAAGGCAATTTTGAATTCCAAAAATAAGTATAAATACAAGAAAAATAGGTGTCCGAAGTTTGAGCCAGTGTTCGAAGTTAGATGATCCACGGTATTCCTCACAGAAAAAATTATCATAGTTTTGTATAGTTCTGAAATATTGTTAGTGGAAATTTTTTTAAATTTTATAAATTGTTCATAAATTTTCAATTTATGACAATTCTTGTTACCAAATGTTATTCCAATAATAAATCTAAACGATTTTAGTATACTAAATAATATATTTATACGAAAAGCTGATCCGCTTGAGTATTTTCCTGAATAAATTGTTTATAATAATTAAATAAAATGCTGGCGCATAGAAAATTGGAAGACAAATAATTGTCATCCTTCTTCCCCCATAAATTGTCATTCTTTATCTTTCTTCTTCACAAATTTTTTTCAGATTCTTCCACAATTGTGAGAATAGAAAAAAATTATTATTTACAACAAATTATTATTATACCTAAACGTAAATTTTCTCTTTAAATCTGAAAAGCCATTTTAAAGATTTTTTCAAGCTCTACAAAAAAATTCGTTACACTCTTCACCTATCTCTTAACCAGAAGCAGCAATCCAAGCGAATGTGTTAAAAAATTGTTTCAATTTTCACTTTATTGTTAATTAAAAATTTACGCAACGGTCTGACTGAGCTCAAGGTTTCAGTATTTCATTAGAACGTCTACCCAAACATTTTGTGTAAAAAAAATTACTGTATATATTTTGTTCAAGCAGAAATGTTAATTTGAGTGCACTAAATATTCTAAATTGGACTAAATATACATTTTAAAAAATGTCAAAAATATTCCAGAATAATTCAGAAAATTCCTAGATATTCCAAAATATTCTAAAAAGTTAAGAACATTCCAGAATTTTCAAGATTTTTCCAGAAATGAAAGATAATTGAAGAAAATCCCAGATTGACATTCCCGGAATGTTCTGGAAGATTCAAGAGAAATAAAAAATATTCCAGATTCATGATTTTGGTCTTATTTTTTGGCCTTGCGACACGCGAATTATGGTTTTAGGTCGTATGGCCTGCAACTTATGCTTGGGACATTACTTTTGGGCCTTATATTTTGAGTCTTATATTTAAAGGGTGTCATCGCAAATCCGTTTAAGTGCCAAACAAAAAAATTATTCAGAAGAGGGAAAAAACGTTTGCAGATTTCGAATTATTGAAAAAAAATGGGAAAGTACTTTTGAAAGTTGATCGAGCACTATAGATATATGAAAAAAAGTTGGAGGAAGTTTATACTCCTCGAGAAAAAAATCGTCGAAAATAGTCATTTTGTCATGAAATCATTGAAAAACTAATAGCGTAAAAATAAATAGATGATTCTTTTAAGAAGAGAGAAGCATGATTTTTAAATTTTTTGATCGATTGTTTCGAAACAATTTGTTTAAAAATGCAATATACGGGAAAACTAATAGCATTATTCGATTCTGCTAAAAAAAAATTACATAATGTCTATGCGTTTCACAGTTTTTTATGGACCCGATTGTTGACGTAGTATAAATAAATAATTACATGGAACAGAATTTATATTCATCCTATAGAAAAAATTAGGTGGAGCAAAAGATTGTCCAATACATGGACTTTATGTAATTCTTTCTGCAGAGTCGAATGGTTGTTCTTCCCAAATTAAAGTGACAGTTCTGTAACAAGGTTACAGAACAGTTCTATGAAGCTGTTAGGAGACGTAACAAATTTCTGTCCTAGATCCGAAACAATTCTGTAATAGCGTTACATGTCAAAAAATGCTTTGTAACAATTCCGAAACAGGGTCAGAAAGTAAAATTGTTCTGTAACATTGCCGTAACAATTCTGTAACAGTGTTACGACGTAAATTTGTTCTGTAATCGATCCGTAACGATTTTGTAACAATGTTACATAGTTTTTGAATGGTTTATAACAATTCCATAACAGTATTACGAAGATCTGCAACCTTTATGTAACAGATAAAGAAATCAAACGCATACGTAACATTGATACATAACTATTACATCACATATCTACGTACTCATTACGGAACATGGTGTACACGTATGTAACGTTGTTCCATAATATATGCATGCATTTTTGCATGAGAATAAGATCCGGAAATTGATACGTAAAGATTGATCGAATATGAAAAAATCTTCAGATTTTGTCACACATGGATTCGACAAAATCTCTAGCATCGCACATTATACTTGAAGAAGTTATTACTTTGCACTCCACATACAAAATTGGAATACATTACATCACTTTTTCCTGAAAATATACTTCCTAAAAAAACCCGAATTAATTTTCGCGAACTTCTTCACTCATAAACGTTAAAAAATATTATATTGTTTACGATGGATAGGGATTTCGAGAAATACATATAACACGAGGCATAAGACGTTCGGAGTATGCGGCCATGTGTAGCGAGATGCGCGTGCGCCGGTATTCGCTGTTGGCGCACAATTCAAAACGGATATTGAAAACAATTTCTCGTAATTGCCGTAAAAGAAAAATATATTATGCTCATCAAAATGTTTATAGTTGCATAGTTTAAAATTGAAATTAAGAAAAAAATAATGATGTATTTATTTTGCGAGCTATACACTTTTATACATAGACTGTTACAAGATTTTACAAATTTAGAAATTTTGACGCAAAAAGTAATGGTTATGGCTTTAATATTGATTTATTTGTGAAGGCGAATTCACAATTATTTATTATCGTTGTTATTATTATTGTTTTTAATGAATAGTAATCTAGACAGGATTTAACAGGCAAACATTATTATATAAACTGGCCGTCCAGTTTTCTCAAATTATTTAACATTCTAATCATAAGTATATACCTTGTAGAAAACTCGCGGGCATATTTCGAATGTGTTTTTAAATACACGCGGGAAATTCTCTCTCATCTAATGAGTCTTCATTATTAAAAAAGTTCCATTCTTCATGATAACAAAAATCTATATTTGTGAAAAATACAGTTAATAAATATTATGTATTCCTACTGGAAATGATTCATATGTCTCTGAAGTTTACATCATAGAATTTCTTGGAAGAGACTCACGGTCATCGCAGGCCATACCCGAGACCGGCGTAACAATGGAGAGTTGAGTGTATTTAGAGTTGATATTTGTGTGTAAAGAAAGAAGTTGAAGATATTTTGTTCATTGTGGGTTTTATTATCAATTTATTGAAATTATTAAGTTCTCACAGTAATAATTTTGAATAAAAATTTAACATTTTAGATAATATATTTGAATAGTCTACAAAATCATTTCTTGAAGGCGCATGCCACCTACTTTAACTAATTTAAGAAATTTATTTGCAATTTTTTCGACGCTTTTCTCGATACGTGATCCAACAAAGTATAAACCGTATATAAAACGATGCTAATACAACCTAGTTCTAAGCCGTATCGCGACACGCCTTCTTCATCGCGAGGCTGTAGGTGTACGATTAAACGCGATGAATCCAAAAGTTCGATCTGAAGTGGGTCAAAACTTGCTGGTACGACATAAATTTTCACTAAAGAACCTTCCCCAGAATGGTAATTTGTAGACTAACGTGCTTCAAAGCGTCACTCTAAAATCTCGAATTCGGTCATGCATGTCATTCTATCGACAGAGAAACACTTGTATTTTTTAGGCGGGAATTTTTAACGACCGAGAGATGATCATACTCTCTCACCTACTCAAATGTGGTTATTTACGGCCTTTGAAATAAGGACGAATTTTAATTTACTCGAAATATTTGTTAGCTTCTGAGAACATTCTATATTATTTTCATCCTGAATCTGTTATATCTTTTGTACTACTTAGACACTATTATTGTTTTATTATAGTGGAAAAATGTATCATTTATTTGTCAGGTTAAGGGTCCTTTAACTCATTTAAGGTCAGTTTAAAAAAAATTGTTCAGATCAGAGCGATAAATATTCATTTTTTACACACATAGTTGATTACATCTGATACAGATTTCTGTTATGTGAGTATGACATTTTTAATACAAATTTGCTTTTTTCTTGAATTTCCAACGGTTGAATTTTCAACTGCTGAAAATCGAAGAAATTTAAAAATTGAATTTTTAAAAGTTAAACTATTATATAGAAAACGATTATCGGATAATCAGCATTGAAAAAGTAATAGAAAAATGTTGAAGAAATTAATGTGAAAATTAATGTAGAAAATTCGTCTTTTTAGCTCAAAACTTCAAAAACTTGGTTGAAATATTTCTTTTTTCTTGACTGGAAAATTTTTCTTGGTGGAAGATTCAAGTCTTTTTAGAAATTCGTTTTTTTGGTATCAAATCTTATCTCTTTTGGTAGAAATTTCATCTTCTTTGGTCAAAAATGCAACTTTTTGGTAGAAAATTGAGCTGTTTTGGTTGAGGATTCAACTACTTTGGTAGAAAATACAACTATTTGGTATAAAATAAACTTCTTTGTTAAAAATTCATACTTTGGGTTGAAAATGGAACTGTTTTGTAGGAAATTCGTTTTTTTTTGGCTTGACAATTCAACAATTCGGTTGAAATTCTTTTTCTCTCTTGACTGCAAAATCCTCCTTGGCTGAAATTTTAACACTTTTCTTGAAAATTCATCTTTTTGGTTTGAGATTTCATCTCTCCTGGTAGAAATTTCATTTTCTTGGTAAAAAAAACAACCGTTTGGTTGGAAATTAATCTGTTTTGCTTGGGGATTCAACTATTTTGTTGAAAATTCGTCTTTTTTGATAGAAAATTAACTTTTTTTTTGAAAATTGAACTGTTTTGTAGAAAGTTCATTTCCTTTGGCTTGAAAATTTAATAGTTCCGTTGAAATTTGTTTTTTTTTCTTGACTTAAAAATCCTTCTTGGTTGAATTCAACGGTTTTTATTAAAAAAATTTGTGTTGAAAATTTGCCTTTATCGTTTGGAAATTCATCCCTTTTGGTAGAAGTTTCATTTTTTGTGGGAAGGGGGGGCCCCCAAAAAAATACAACGGTTTGGTTGAAAATTAATCTTTTTCATTTAAGGATTCAACTATTTTGTTCAAAATTTATCATTTCAGTTCAAAATTCATTTCTTTGCTTGTAAATTCAACTATTTGGTTGAAAAATCATTTTTTTGGTAGAAAATTAATCCTCTTAGCTGAAAATTCAACTGTTTTGTTGAAAATTCAACTATTTGAGCGAAAATTAATCTTTTTTGGTTGAAAATGCAACTGTTTGGTAGAAAATTAAACTGATTCGGTTGAGCATTTAACTATTTTGTAGAAAATTCGTCTTTTTGGGTCAAAAATTCAGCTATTTATTAGGAAATGAAGCTGTTTTGGTTGAGGATTCAATTCTTTTATTGAAAATTCAACTATTTGGTTGAAAATTAACTTTTTCGTTGAAAATTCATATTTTCGGGTAAAAAATTCAACCTCATTAGAGAAAATTCGTCTTTTTGGCTTGAAAATTCAACAATCTGGTTCAAAATTTTTTTTTCTTAACCGAACAATCTTTCTTGGTCGAAAGTTTCAACTCCTGTGTTAAAAATTCGTCTTTCTGGTTTAAAAATTAAGCTCTTTTGGTAGAATTTTATCTTTTTTAGTAAAAAATGTGACCGCTTGTTTGAAAAATAACCTAATTTTAGTCGATGATTCAACTATTTTGGTAGAAAGTTCAACTATTTGATAGAACATTAACTTTTTTGTTGAAAATTCATATTTTTGGGTTGAAAATGGAATTGTTTTGTACGCAATTTTTTTTTTTTTTTGGGCTTGAAAGTTTAACAATTCGGTTGAAATTTGTTTTCTTTCTTGACTGAAAAATCCTTCTTGGTTGAAAATGTAACACTTTTGTTGAAAATTCATCCCTTCTGGCAGAATTTTCATTTTCTTGGTAAAAAACAGAACTGTTTGGTTGAAAATCAATCTGTTTTGGTTGCAGATTCAACCATTTCGTTGAAAATTCGTCTTTTCTGGTAGGAAATGAACGTTTTTGTTGGAAATTGAACTATTTTGTAGAAAATTCGTCTTTTTTTCGGCTTGAAAAATCAACAGTTCGATTGAAATTTGTATTTCTTTTTGACTAAAAAATCCTTCTTGATTGAAAATTGAACTATTTTATTGAGAAATAATCTTTTTTGGTTGAATTCAACGGGTTTTTATTTGAAATTATTTTGTTGAAAATTCGCCGTTTTCGTTTGGAAATTCATCTTTTTTTGGTAGAAGTTTCATTATTTTAGGGTAAAAAATACAAGTGTTTGGTTGAAAATTAATCTGTTTCAGTTGAGGATTCAAGTATCTTGTTCAAAATTCACTATTTTAGTTGAAAATTCATTTCTTTGGTTGGAAATTCAACTATTCGGTTGAACAATCAACTCTTTTGTTGGTAGAAAATCAATCCTCTTAGCTAAAAATTCAACTATTTTGTTAAAAATTTAACTATTTTGATATTAATTTAATCATTTTGTTGGAAATTGAACAATTTTGTTAGAAAGTCATCCTTTCTTGATGAAAATTCAACTGTTTCGTCGCAAATTCGTCTTTTTGGGTCGATAATTTTACTATTTGAGTGAAAATTAATCCTTATTGGTTGAAAATGCAACTATTTGGGTTAAAAATTCAACTATTTGGTTGAAAATTAACATTTTTATTGAAAATTTTAATAGAAAATCCAACTGTTTTGTATAAAATTGAACAATTTGCTAGAATTTTTTTCCTTCTTGACTCGGAAGTTTTTCTTGGTTAAATAGTCAACATTATTTTTGAAAATTCGTCTATTTGGTTTGAAGATTCATGTCTTCTGATAGAAATTTTGTTTTCTTTTTGGTAAGAATTACAATTATTTTGGTAGAAAATTAATCTCTTTTCTATCAAAAATGCAACTGTCGAGATCCTATTTGTTAAAGAAATTCGTGCAATTGGCATTGTGGAGCTACTTGTTGAATTATTTATATCGATTATACAAATGGGGTTTCTTTTTCTTGGCTGATTGGCGTGACAAGGAATGGCATGCTTTCATTGCTAAGGTCAGACGAAATTGAATCACTTCGAGGCACTCAAGTGATTACCATGACAACTATGTTACCGGTTCTGTTTTTAAAGGTGTGGATACACACGTTCCGCTTTGTTTAAGTCCGTGAAAATCGATTTGTCACCACACTTACACGCCTATTTATCAAATTATAAAAAATTTTTAAAAAGTGTACAATTTTTTCCTCTTTTCTTATTTCTCAATTTCATTTCCCCGCCTAACTAAATTTTAGGCTCCGACTTTCACTTTTTTTAATATCGACTGCTCCATACGATATGGGGTTAAGTTCAGGTCAGTCCATTTAAAGATTCAGGTTTCAGTTGTTTCATATATGGAATCAAGTCTATCTTTTGACAGATTGATTTTTTGCAATAAAATAAACAAGTATACCATTCTGCGGCACTCAATAAAACATTAATAAATTCTACAGAATTGTAAATATTTCAGAGCACTCCATTAAATTTTATCACGTGCTGCAGAATAGCCTGCTTTCGTTTATTTTATCTCAAAAAGTCAAAATGTCAAATTCGATGAAAACAGACTTGGTTCCCTATACGGAACTACTGAAACCTGATTCTTAATACGGACTCACCTGAACTTGATTTCATATTGTAAAGAGCAGTCGATATATGAAAGGAGCACATAAATCAAAGGATTCGTTCTGGAAACGAATTAATTTAATTCAGACTCGAACCATATAGTCGGTAAATTTCGGTAACAAAAATCTGTATATATAGCACAGCCTGCTTTTGTTTATAAAATTCTTACTATAATCATAAATCATTTATTTTCTTAACTGCTTATTGGAGAAACAAGCAAAGTACAGGAGGAATTTGCTTAAAACTTTTAATCTTTAAAAGATAATAATTAAATTTGCACTTCTGTGTCTTTTTTTTTAATACAAAAAAATCTTTACTATTCAAAAATGTTTTTACAAGATAAAAGTGACAACTCTTTTCTTCGAAAGAAGGACAAGGCTCAGTACCTGCACATCACTGAAATCTTGCCAAGAGAGAAATTGAAGCTCTCGACGATTTCTATAACATATGGTCGATAGGAGGACACCAGCGAAATATACAAAGCACTTCTGTTAAATGGCACGTTCCATTCTTGATTGCTCTTCGCACCTGATCAGGAAACGGTTCACTAAAATAAAAATAAAAAAGTATCAAGTAGAACTGAAAATTAAAATTTTCATATGAAAAAAGGTATTAGATGAATCAAAAAATTAATTTCAATTCAAATTTATTCTAGTTTAAAAAAAATCATATTGATTAGAATCATCACTTTGCCGAGGAATATAAGGGCGATTGCCAAAAAGACCCGTGTGGAGAAATCTGGCGTTGGCCAGGCCCAGACTAAACCGTCTGGATTCCAGTCTTGGCGCGAACCGTGCGGTCTGGCCTGGGCCTGGCCAAAAGTGTAACGTTTTTTTCGCTACCCCCAGGCAAGACCATATTGTCAGCCGCTAGCTAGGCCGTCTAATCACAATTAAATAAATAAATAGTATAACATAGTGCATAATATATAAATAGCAAATATTAAATAAATGATCAGCAAAAGACTGGATAAAATTGTATTTTCTTCCAGATGCCTGGTGTCAAAAATTGTATAGACGAAACTGCGCGGAAAAAGTTAATGAACAAAAATATCTAAAATAAATAAAAAAGTATTATTGAATGTTTAAATAGTCCTTGAAGTGTCCTATCTTTCATATTATATATGTCGCTAAACAAATGCTTTTGTGGAAAATTCGCAAGCACCGAGAATCGAACCCTAACTACCTTAATTAAAAGCCGCGCGCGCTACCCACTAGACCACCGCAAGTTATAAATTCGGCTTATTAAAATAGAAAGTCACTCATTCGCTCATTTCATGGAAGGCTGACCACTGATCGGCGCCAGGTCTCGGCCAGACTAGACTAGAAAATCGATAAGGAAAGAAAAAACTTGTTTTAGTAGTATTAGTTTTTTTGCATCATTTTTTTTAGACACGCTGTCAGATTTTCGAAATACATATTTTTTAAAAATTCTGATCGAACTTATAAATTTTGTTGTTTTCGAAAAGCTGATCACCACCACACCAGGGCCAGACCAGATTGACAAATTTTTTCAAAATACGTGAAAAAAATTAGCTGATTGAACATAGAAATTTCTTTGTTCTTGGAAAGCTGATCAGCGCCATGCCAGGGCCAGACCAGACCTTTCAGGCTGAAAGGTCTAGATAAAGTCGGACTTGGGCCAGACCAGCGCCAGACCTGGGCCAGGTCAGAAATTCCTGTCTGGGCAGGCTCGATAAAGCCAGGCCTGGGTCAGACCCGCCAACACTAGACTCACATGAAATTTATCCACACGGGGTTGACCACTTCCAATTCCAGTCATTTTGCACTTTTCGTTCAAACAATAAATTTTTTCCAATAATATCTCAGTAAAGTACTACTACAAATTCAAAACGAAAACTTGCTGTATAATATTAACACCCACGGCGGGGCTGAACCAACTCTAATTTCAAGGTCCTTGCATATGGCATTTGCCAACTGATTATGGTTTCGAAAAAATTCGACTTTAATGTTCAAAATATTTAAAACTCAAAAAATTCTAAAATTGCAATTGCAAGAATCTTGCACATGGGACTTTTCGACTATAATCTATAATCCCATGAACATTTTGAGACAAGAAACAAAAAAAAACCATGGGGTTTTTTTTTGAAAAAGTTGACTTTTATGTCCAAAGTATTGTGAATGAAAAGATCATAAAAATTTAATTGCAAGATCCTTGTATATTGAATTTTCGAGCTGATTATGGTAGTCTGTAATCCCACGGACATTTCAAGCCTTTAAACAAAAAAAATCCATTGGGCCCTTTTTGCAAAAAGTCGACTTTTATATTCAAAGTATTACAAAATAAAAAGATACTAAAAATTTAATCGCAAGATCCTTGTATTTGGGATTTTCCACTGATATGGTAGTCTATAATCCCGCGGACATTTTAAGACAAGAAGCAAAAAAAAACATCGGGCCTTTCTTGGAAAAGTTGATTTTTATGTTCAGAGTATTACAAAATGAAAAGATTCTAAAAATTGAATTGCAATGTCTGTAATCCCACAGATATTTTGATACCAAAAACAAAAAAGTCCATTGGACCCTTCATGAAAAAAAATTAACTTTCAAAATATTCCAAACTCAAAACAAAAATCCGAAAATTTTATAGCAAGGTCCTTGCATATGAGATTTTCTTACTGATGAAGGTAGCCTGCAATTCGCGGATATTTTAAGGCCAAAAATAAAAAAAGCCATTGGACTCTTTTTAAATGAGTCGATTCTTATGTTCAAAATATTTAAAAAGTGAAAATGAAAAAATCATAATTTTCACTTATTTTTTGAAAATAATGTTAAGGCGCTGAATAGATTAGGAAAGGGGTTAGTCTTACAAAAAATTCCGTAACAGTGGACAGTTCGCACTGTCAATATCATAAATTACACATCCTAAAACTTAGGATGTCAAAAGAAAGCATTAATGTTCCAGAAATTTATAATTAATTGAACTATATATTGAACACATTAGTTTCTAAAGGGAATATAGTAAAAGATCATCACATGAGAAACTATTTTGTTGCATATATATAGTAGTCCAATTAATTATAAATTTCTGGAACATTAATGCTTTCTGTTAACATCCTAGGTTTAAGAATTTATACTTTACAATATTAACAAAAAATAAGTGACAACAATAATTTTTTTATTTTTAATATTTTGAACATGAAAATCGACATTTAAAAAAAGAGCCTAATGGTTTTTTTAAAATATTTCTGGCCTTAAAATATCTGGGATTACAGACTACCATAATCACTTGAAATATCCCGTATACAAATACCTTATAACTAAACTAACTTTTTTTTATTTTGAAATAATTTGAACAAGAAAATTGACTTTTCCAAAGAGAGCCCAATCGAATTTTTTGTTTCTGGTCTTAAAATGTCCGCGGAATTATAGACTACCATAATCAATCCGGAAATCTTATATGCAAGAACCTTGCAATTAAAGTTGTTTCAGCCCGACCGTGTAACATTTTTTAAATGTTTGAAATTCACAGATGTCATTTATTTTGAGTTGAAAAAGATGAAATTCAAGTTATTCATAATGCGGTCCAAAACTGTTCATTTTATACTTAGAAAGATTCTAGTTAGTCAAAAAGTGATTTATTAATGTTGATTCCACATAAAAGTTAATAATCACTATTTTGCGTCATATTTTCTATAAAGTATCCGGTAATTCTCTATATAAATTTATCATTCTATAAAATGAGAGGTTGTTTTGAAATGCTGAGAGCAAAAACAAATAAATCATTAAAAGTCATTTTTCTCATATTTTTACATATTTTATTATGCGACATATAGCGACGTCTAAAGTTCATCTTCATCACAAATACACATTCCTTGATCACTTAGTTTTGTATTTTCATACTTTCTTAAGTTACCCTTAATTAGAAAAAATATATTTTACGCGGTTTGAAAATTCTTTTGTTCTCGAAAATCTCATTGTCTAAAATGGTCAACTTTTCGGCAATCACCCATAAACAGAACTTTCTTATTTGATATAATATAAGGCAGTTTCTATGTAAATCGAAAAATTCTGTCTATTCGTACCAAAATTTCAGTGCACGTAGCCATGGCCATAATATAAATTCAAAACTAAATATTATTGATAACGTGTTCACACTTTCCCCACAAAAAACAGAACACTTGAATTAACAACCGCCAATTAGTATGTGGACAGTGGACACCCATTTTGGAGCATTTAGATTTTGTTACTTTTTAAATTTTGTTTTGTTTAGTTTTATTAATTCGGGTTTCTGATACGTTTGTCTTCAATGAGTTGAAAACTGTCTTAATTTTGAATGAAATGAGCCCAGGATGGAGTCATTTTGTAAATTTCTTAGGAAGCGATTGCAAAAATAGTGCAAAATGTAATATTTTCTTAAATTTTATATGAAATCTGTAAAAATAAATATTCTTTAATGTTCATGGGCTCATTTTGAAGCTTCTTACAACATTATTCCAACTTGAACTAACTTTAAACTCTTGCACAGTGCAAGGAAAAATTGGTAAAATTACGCCGAATAGTGTCTGTGATTTTATAGAACTGACCTTTAAAATAAGTACAAGAATATCAAAAAATGTTTAATATTTCAGACTCTACTGAAAAATTAAGAAAATATACAACTTGAACTATTTTTGCAAAACAGCTTCTTAAAAAATTGACAAAATGATTTCATCCTGGGCTCATTTCATTTGTAATTAAGATTGCTTTCATCGTATTGAGATGAAAAAATTTGTAACTTAGATTTTATAATACTAACAACCCATAATTGCCAAATTTTAAATGCAAAAAAATAGGTGTTGATATACTAAGTGGAGGTAGTGAAATTTTGTGTTTTATTTTATTTAAATGACTTTACTTACCTGAAAACGTATGCAACTCAGTTCGAAGTATATCTGAAAATATCGTAACAATTTTAATTATAGATGCAATATTCCTGATTTTCAAAGCGCACGGTTCCGATGTGAATCGATCCACTCAATTGTGTGAGGAGTAAAAATGCAAACGATGAGACCGAATGTAGGTTCAGAATGCTGGAACACTTTCGAAGGATGCTGAGTACGTGAGATAATTACACCAATCCACAGTAATAAAAGCTCAAAAAGCTGGCGAAAAGTCAAGATTTCAAAGAATTTGTATGAAATCTGGTATAAGAAGACTTTCGAAGTCACTGATTTCGAATTTGACGTCACAGATTGCAAATTCAAAATGTCGGATCCAATATGGCGGCCAATTTTCCAAATGTTTACATATTTGTATAGAACTTGGTATGAAGGGGTAATTAAGTAAAGATGTTGGTTAGAAATTATTCAGTGTTGCTGATTACGGGTCCATTTTTTTATTCAAAATGAACTAACTGCAAGATCTTACAATTTAGTTAGACGTTTCGACCATTCTTCGACAGTCTTCATCAGTAGAACAATATAGAGACTATAAATTTGACCTGTTTTACATATTAGAAAGGATAATTATGAGTTAAGTAATTGTAAGAATTTATACAGAATTAAATCAAGAGTTATAATTGGATCATTGCTAATATTGTAACATATTACCTTTTAGTTGGCTAAAACTTCGATATTATGGACAACGTAACTTTCACACTAATCCTACTTGAATTTTAAACAAAACTAAAACGAAACGATCGAAAAGTGTAGAATATTTCCTTAGCTTAGGAAAGAATTTTTGCTTACCTTATAGTAATAAAAACTCAATTGTTAAAGACGCACTATGTAATACTAAAGATGAAATACACATAATAGAAGATAATAAATGAGGCGAATTCAGATCAGAACTTGCTTTCAAATTACAACGCTTTCTCACTAGCAACCAACAAAATGATTTTAAATCAGAATTTACTGAAATTGCTATTAAGACGAAAGAATTTCTATCAAGATACCAAAATATTATAGTTACTAATGCTGACAAGGACAATGTTACTGTTCTTATCGAACATACAGAATACACTAACAAATCTTTAAATCTATAAAATCATTTATCTACTTACAAATTGATTAAAACAGATCCTACTTCCAGAATTCAAACGGAACTCAATAAGTTGATAGATGAAATTTGGCTTCTTGGTTTAATTAACTCAGACATATGTAGGAGTCTGAAATGTCCTAATGGACATCCTAAATTCTATGGGCTTCCCAAGATACATAAGCCTGACTGTCCTTTCGGACCTGTTACACCCTTTGCTGGATGTCCATTATATTACATTTCGAAACTTATCGCACATCCTATTGAAGCAACCTTGGGAAACACACAATGTCATGTCAAGGACAGTTGGAATTTGATAAATAAGATATCTAAATTCAAGGTTCTAGACGGATATGAATTTTTTAGTCTTGATGATGTATCTCTTTTTACAAACATTCCACATGAACTTGTTCTTGACGCTGTCAAAATTAGATAAAACAAAATGAAACTTCAACACCAAGTTACCTTTTGAATGTTTTATCAAGTTTTTAAAATTTTGTCTAGAAAACGCTTATTGTGTATTTCAAAATAAATATTATAAACAGATCTATGGAGTACCAATAGGCTCACCTATTTCAGGGGCAGTATCTGATCTTGTAATGGAAAAATTGGAGCAGACAATTCTCAACAACAATCCACAGTTTACTGCTCCTTTCTTTTATCGTTATTTGGATATCTTATCTCGTCACCCTAGAGATCAAATTCTACCTTTCAAAGATCTTTTTAACACACATCATGACAGATTAAAATTCACTTTAGAATATAAACATGAAAAGAGTATTAATTTCTTGGATGTACAACTTTTTCGTAAAAACTGTTTACTATTTCGTAACAACTGTTTCGTAAAAATACATTGTCAGGTAGATACACAAATTTCAAATCTATTACATATCCACCTTATAAAACTAGTATTGTAATCAATTTAGTAAACCGAGCGATCAAGCTCGCACATACTTCTTTTCACCAAGATAACTTGAAAATTGTCATAGACACTCTTAAAATCAATGATTTCCCTATCAGACTTATCAATAAATTAATAAATACTCGTGTCAAAAAATTACTTTCCTATGACAACAACACTGACCAAACGAATAACACAGAAGTGAACCTGGATAGATCAATAGTCTTACCTTACAATACACAAATTTACAGAATTTTGCAAAAACTATATAACAAGCACAACATTAAAATCATTTTAATACCTATCAAAGATCCATTTAATCTTTTTAAACATCAAAGAGATCGTATTCCTGAAAATAAGGAAACTAACGTAATCTATAAAAGACCTTGCATAGACTGCAAAAAATGTTATATTGGTCAAGCAAAATGATACATATCACAAAGAATAAATGAAAACAAAAGGTCATGTGATAAGTAGAAAACCAACATTGCTTTTGCTAAGGATTCAACCATTTACCAAAACAACTCTGATTTTGAAAATATAACTATATTAGCTAAAGAAACACACTATTACAAACGAATCTCTATGGAAATGTTTCACATCGTAAAAAATACAAATAATATTAACTTTAGAAACGATATTGATAATGTGAGTGCTATATGTAATAGCCTCATCCATACGACTAAATAATTTTATAATTATTAGATATTTTAAATAAAATTATAAAAATAATTCTGTATAATTGTCACATTTACATGATAGTATAAGTATATTCTTTATTGCTCTCTTTTCAGCATTTTTACTAAATCGAATTAATAATACTTTTTACAACTAAGGTAATATGTAACAATATTAGCAATTATTCAATTATAACTCTTGATTTAATTTTATACAAATTCTTACAATTACTTAACTCATAATTATCCTTTCTAATATGTCAATCAGATCAAATGTATGGTCTCTATATTGTTCTACTGATGAAGACTGTCGAAGAGTGGCCGAAACGTCTAACTAAACTGTAAAACTTTGCAGTTTATTTCTGATAAAAATATGGACCAGTAGTCAGCAACATTGAATAATTTCAAACCAACATCTTTACTTATTACTGACCCTGGTAAACACCATAACATCTTAAGGGGGTAATTAAGGTGGATGATTTCGAATTTGACGTTCATTTTAGCATTAAAATTACTTGCTTTAACTGACAAGGTGAAAATTGATCGAATAAATTTATCATCCGATAATATTTGTTCATTTTATAAACAAATTATATAAAGAAATTCACAGCGTCGGCATTTGTTTGGAGAAAGACGTTGTTTTTTCTCTTAATTCTCTTTCTATTATGTTCTCAGTGATGTTTAGTGATGAAAATTTGTTATCCGAATTATTATTTGTGAATTTTGTAAACAAATTATATAAACAAATGCATAGTATCGGCATTTACGAGGTCGTTTGATAAGTAAGGTAAACTTACCACTAGATGGCGCCAGAATATAAAATGAGGAGGTCAAGGAATTTATTTGACTATGATAAAAAAATTTCAAAAATCGTTTGAAAATATATTCAGAGCAGATGGGAATATTTAAAAATATGAGGACAATTACTATTTTCATGATTTATTTGATTTTGACTTCAGCATTCCGAAACATCCTTTCATTTTACAGTATGATAAATTAATATGAAGCATGACCGGACATTTTATAAAAATTATTACGCAAAAATAGTGATCATTATTAACTACTATTTGGAATCAATGTTATGAATCGATCTTTGACTACAGTAAAACCTTTGTAAGTACGAAATTAATTAAACTCAAGTATTCAAAAAATAATTATAATATTATTCAGCAATTTTTCATTTTATATTTGTAGTTTAAGATATGCGTGTGTCAAGACATTTTTCGTATTTTTTATTAATAATTTCTAAACAAAGTCGTCTAAAATTTTCAAACTCCACTAAATTGTGCTTTGATACAAGCACATTGCTGAGATAATTTTAGAAAAAATTTATTATTCAAAGGTAAAGCAGAAAGTGACTGGGGCTTGAACTGATCAACTTTTTGGCAATCACCCTTACGTATGTAACAAAAATCTTTTTGAACCATCAGAGAAGTATAATTGCATAAATACCAACCAATATCCTCCTGATATAACCAAAACCGAAATCGCAATCAACCGAACATTTTGTTGCATCAAGAAAAATCTTATTAATAAAATCGCAATTTGAGTTTTGTTTTATTGAATTAAAAAAACTTTTTGTTGATAATTTTGCAAAAAAAATTGTTGCCGTTTCAAGAAAATCAAATCACAGTATGAGAGCGTTTTATAAATCCAACTTAAATGAGTTCAAAATGAACAAATAAATATCTTATTGGATCAACAAATAAATTTGGTTATACAAAAACCCACGAAACGTTTTGTTGATTTAACTAAAGCCTGAACGAAACAAAAATCAACAAAAATATTTATTGTTATTTGCGCACATAAATTGTTTTGCCAGTTCAAACAATTTTTTGTTGATATAATAACAAGACCATATCAAAATCAACAAAAAATTTTTTCAGCAGAAAGAAATTTTATTGAGCCAACAAATAAATTTGTGGACACAAATAACAAAAAAAAACGCATTGTTGGTACTTATGCAAACCAAACATCTTTTTGAAACAAAAACAGAATTTCTTGGCACAAATACTATATAATATTTCATGATTTCACCGAAATCAAATCCAAATCAACAAAAATTTTGAAGATCCAGCTGAACAAGGTTGCACAAATACCAAAAAAACATTTTTTTATAGTTGATTTGTATAGCTAAACATGTTTGTAGCGCTTTTTCCTAAATTTTATCATTCTGACTTAAAATTAATTCAGTACTTAAGCTTCATAATCCAACTATTGAAAAATTACATTTTTAAATTTTAAATTTGTCTCTAATTTTGGAATATATACCTAATATTCAAAATGATTCTAAATACAAGGAAATATGTCCGATTATTTAAAAAAATCAAATTTATTAATATTCTATTTTTTAAATGTGAAAGTCTCCGACTTTTTTATTATTATATTCTTATTCGAAAATACGTATCGTCTAGATATTCCCGAAAATTGTAACCTGATTGACCTTTTTACCGTTTCAAAAGAAGAAAAACTTGATCTTAAAAAATCTTGACAAGCTTGAGAGGAATTTCTTCTTTGCAGATAGAATGCCAAGGAATCTAAAATTCTCAAGAATGGATGAGAAGTACAGTTAGGTAAAAGTCCAGTGACGAATATAGATTTCTATCAATTACATATGTCTAGGAAATAAAAAATAGCTATAGGCGTAATTCTTCTCTCAAGGAGAATCTAATAAGCATTTTATCATTCAGATCAAACATGAGTGAAGGAGAAATGAAATAAGAAATATAACAAATGAGGAAAGAAAGTAGTCATTTCATTTTCATTTAGTAAATAAGTTTTCAAGAAACTGAGAACTAATAATGATCAATGTTATTCATAAGTGGTTGGTTAACATTTTCAAAAACATACAATTCTTTTAAAGAATGTAATCGTAATCACAATACTTGAATAATTAATATAATAAGATATCAAACAAAAATGATGTTTTTATTGTGCAATTTTTTACTATTGTCAAAAGGGAGAAATTGGAATATTTAAAAATTGTGAAGAGTCGAAAAGTGAACAATCCTAATTTCAAGCGTTTGAAATTTGAATGTTGATTCTCTTCTTTTTATCATCAAAGAATAGAGTATCAGCACTCTCTACGTTATGGAGGTCAACGCAGTAATAAACTCGTCATTTTATGAGATGTTCGTTGTACGATGCGACATTTCTGATTACTTCCTATAAAAGTTTTGATTTTTCATTCCTATTTTTTACGTACATGGCTCATAATTTGAAAAATAATATCCGTATAATTTATTTCCAGATTAGTAGATGTGAGAAAATGAGTTTTAATTCTAATTTTAATTGTAAATAATTTGACTTAGAATGAACCCAAATTGTCAGTAATCAGTATGCCAATTATGTCATCAGTAACGTCAGTGAAACAGTTATGCTATTTTTTACATATATTTTTTGTATCTTCTGTTAAAATCAGTGATGGAAAGTAACTAGTTCCTTTCAAATAGTTACTGTAACTAGTTACTTTTTTTTGGTAACGATAGTGGTAATGAAATTACCTTTATAAGTAAGGAGTTGGTAGCTAGTTACATTTTTTTCAGTAACAGTGACTATAAAAATCGTTAATTTTTTAGTTACTTTCGAAATGTAGTTCACAAGTCTTTTTTACGACAATCAATCAATTTTATTGTTTTTCCAACTTTTTTTTTTATTTTCACTATTCTAATTGTGACGGCAGGTAGCCATAAAGATTCACAGTCGAATATAGAAAAATATAAATTTTTCTCCCACCTTGGGATTCAAAATTTTCTAAAACCTTTACCTTTTTTCTAAAACCTCTAAAAGGTTCCAAAAACTTCAGAAAGAAATCGAAAAATTATTTCAGAGGCAAATATTCATTTCTCTTTGGTTGATAATGAATTTTTTAACCGGAAATTTAACTATTCCACTTATTTTACTTATGAATTTTCTTGAAAATTCATCTTTTTTGGTAAAAAATTTTATTATTTGGTTGAAAATTTAATTGTTTGGTTCGAAATTGAACGATTCTAAAAGAAAATCATTTCATTCGGTTAAAAATTCAACTGCTTTGTTGAAAATTAGTTTATTGGTTGAATAAAACTGTTTTCACTTTAAAATTGAATTTTTTGGTTGAAATATATAACCTATTACACTTTTAGTTGAGGATTCATATTTATTCGTTGAAAATTAATTTTTTCAATCGTAAATTTAACTATGATATTTTTGGTTGAAGATTGATATTTTTCAGTTAAAAATTCATATATTTCTCAAAATTCGTCTTTTTTAGTAAAAAATTAATCTTCTTGGTTAAGAATTCATCTCTTTGCTTTTGAGGCACTATTTTGTTGAAAATTGATCTTTTGTAGCTGAAAATTCATGTATTTTGTTAAAAATCGATTTCTGTGGTTTCAAATTAAACAATCTTGTGGAAAATTCGTCTTTTTGGTTGAATTTTCATCTATTACATTTTTCATTGAGAATTCATCTTTTTGGATGAAAATTTTATTATTTGGTTGAAACATAACTTTTTTGTTGAAAACTCGCCTTTTTGGCTTGAAATTTCAACAACCTGGTTGATTTTATTCCTCTCTTGACTGAAAATTCAATTATTTTGATAAAGATTCTTTTTTTGGTAGAACATGACTGTTTTTTACTCAAAATTAAACTGTTTTTGGGTTCAAATATCAAGTATTAAATTTTTCATTGAGGATTCATATTTTTCCGTTAAAAATTAATTTTTTCAATTAAAAATTTAATTCTCCCATTTTTGGTTGAAAATTGATCTTTTTTAGTTGAAAATTCATGTATTTTGTTTGCAATTCGTCTTTTTTTGGTTGAAATTTAAAATATTAAATTTTCATTAAGATTTACAGTTTTTTGGATAGAAATTTTATTATTTGGTTGAAAATCAACTTTTTTGTTGAAAATTCGCCTTTTTGCTTCGAAACTTTAACAGTCTGGTTGATTTTTTCTGTCTTGACTGCAAATTCAACTATTTTGTTAAAACATTGTTTTTTGGTTAAATGTATCTGTTTTTGATTCGAAATAAAAATATTTTTTGGTCGAAATATCAACCATTACATTTTTTGTTAAGAATTGATCTTTTTTCGTTGTTTTTTATTTTTTTTAATTGAAAAAAATTCATGTATTTTGTTACCTTTTTCAATGAGAATGCATATTTTTTGGTTGAAACTTTAACTTCTTTGTTAAAAATGTTTTTTTTTATTGAAAATTTATAATTTTAGTTAAAAATTCATCTCTTTCGTTGAAAAATTTAATATTTTGTTAACATTTTTTCTGTTAAACATATTAGGTAGATCTAAAGAAACACTTTTAGAAAGAAATAATTAATTTTCAACGCCAAAGAGATTCACAACATTTGCATAACGATAACTAGTTATTTTTTATGTGGTGTAACAGTAACGATAAATAGTTCCTTTTAAAAAGTAACTTAACCATCACTAATCAATATTAATAAAATTTCAAAAGGTAAAAAAGTCCCTTATTTCTACATGATAATTATTTCAGTGAGTTGTAAGGAGTCAGAAATTGTCACTGTCAAAAGTATAAGGTTAGCAGCTCCTTAGGGTTTCCCTACATAACAATTAAGATGGCATTGTTTATAATAACGATAAACAATTTTTTATGCAATATATATTTCTGTACATTTTTGAAATATTTTCGCAGTAATAATGAATTTTGTTGGATAAATCAGATATAAAATGTTGTTTAAAATTTTATTCATAGATAATATAAGCTTGAAAGACTTTTTCAAAGATTGTGGCTTTGGAAAATGTATTAAAAATTTTATAACTCTTGTGTAAAAAGCCCCGTTCAGCCCTCTTCAGAATGTTGGACCTCGTCAGGGGCCAATGTTTACAATCCATGGGGTAAAATATACGAGGTTAATATTATCTTGACACTAAAAATTATTATGTTTGATTAGTTTAGAAGTACAGAAAATGGGTTCTTGTTACACATTTGGTGATATTTTTTGGAGGGTTGACTTTGAAATCTCAGATATCCCACGAGGGCCCCCGTAGGGGGCCCTGCTGGTTGCCCTCATGTCTCAGATTACAAAAGTTAAATGATTTCCTTGTTGTAATAAATTGTCGTTTGTGCTTAATAGTAACAACATCTTACTAAAGCGTGCAATTATCGAAAAGAAAGATAATTCCAACAAATTTCGAAGTGCGCGTGCGGGCTGAGGACTGTACTTAATATAATATAGAGTTCTTAAAATGTGGACAAGATACTGTGGCCCCAGAACAGAAGGGTTTCGTCTTTTTGTCAAAAATAAAATTGAAATTAGAAATTGTGGGCACAATTATACTCTCTGAATATGAATTAGTGAAAATTTTACTTATTGAATTAATAAAAGAGTGTTTGATTAAAGAAATAATAATATTTTAGCATTTCACGAAAAGAATCAAGTCTATTTCACTAAAGTCAAGTAGTCAATAATTAGCTTATTCTTCAGAGGTTTTAAATCAATTAGGAAAATATTTTTGTCGATTGATTTCTATAAAAAATGCTGGTCATGAGTAAATGAATGATTGAACGTATGTGTGTGCTTGGTGTTCTGTTCTATCGAATTTCGAGGCGTGTCTATGAAAGCACACATTACAGGGTTTATTTTTAATGTCAATAAAGTAAGGTAAAATGGATTAGGTTTGTAAAGAAGTTCAATTTTACCATTTTGAAACAATGATTTTTGGATACGAAAATGCGTTATGTTGACGGAGGTGACAAAGCCTATTTACAAATCACACAATGTTGTCTTCTTATTCATTCAATAAATTTGAAAATGTTACAAAATCGCGGTCTTTAATTAAACGTTTTTATTTTTCACGTATCCCATTTCTATAATGTTGATTCAATTAATTAATTAATAATAATAATAATAAAATATTTTTATTTTCGACCACTCGCGCATAGGAAATGCGGACTATGTTCGCTACCTCATTGGTTACATATTTTACTCTCCTTTAGTCTTATTCACATGTGCTTCTTTCCGGTACTCATTACGTTGTCTTTTCACTTACATATTACTCTCATTAACTTAAAGCTTCAACTAATCACCTTAACCTATAGCCTTAACGTATCGCATTAACATATTGCTTTAACTTAACGGCTTAACGTATTACTTTTAATGCTTTTCGCGCTGCGTATCGTGATTATTGCTCGCTTTATTTCTTTTATTTGTTTTCTCCATTTCTGCCTGTTGATCAGCCAATCCACCACCTCTCCCTTTCCTTTTTCGTGCAGGATCATTCCCATTGCTATGCTTCCTTTTGCTATTTTTTCATGATCATTAAGCCAATGCTTCAATGTTACTCTATCTCTCACATATGATGTATCTTCTTCTTTCCTTTTCATCCCAATACTTATTCGACTCTTCTGTATTTCCACATCTTATAAGCGCAATTAATTTTTAAGATTCTCTGTCCCTCTTTTTCTTGAAATATTTTACTTCTCACTCTACCGTCATCCAATTATATTTTTCACTATATCTCGCTCTCGTTATTTTACTCTTTATTCCTTGCTTTGGGACTTCTCTACCTCTTTCTATTAATTCATACTCTACCTTTACACCCTTTTCATGTGCTTTTATCACTAATTTCCTTGACCACCCATTTCTATTCAAGTACCTTTCTCTTTCTTCCATTCCCTATCCTCACCCTATTCCCAATTCTCTCTCCTGTAAGCAGGCTTTGACTATCTTGCTATCCCTACTTTCCAATATTCTTTCCTCATATTCATATGCTCTATTTCCTGCTGTTATTTTCATTTTCTCTCTATCTACTTTTTTTAGCGGCGTCCATCTGTCTAATACCAAATCCAGATATTATATTTTTCATGCACTCTTTTCATCTCCTCATATTTTTTCCACCCCTATACTTCTACTGCATACATCATTACAATTGCCACTAGTGACTCATACATTCTCATTATTTTTTTTTAAATCATTGAATAATTTCACTCCGATACTCTATACATTTCTCATTTCCACCACAGCTCTTTTTATTCTTTCCTTCACATGTTCTATAGTGTTTCCATCTTTTTTGAACAAAAATCCTAAATATACAGAAAACTTCAATCCTTCAATCTTTACACCTCTCCACTGCCATTCCTTATAATCTTTCACACACA
>JAUMHM010099095.1:0-23976 GCA_032362435.1 Melikaiella ostensackeni
CAGCCACTCAAGTATAATGTAATGCCTGCGCGTATATAGCTATACTTACTAGGTATGATTTTTGTATATTCCAACAATATATATATAACCCTTTGACCTTATTTCCGTCACGAAGAACTATGTGTTTCCATGCGAAATACTAGACAATATTTGAGAATATGTATCGTTTAGATTTGTATTTCATGAATAGAATCATATGGATTTAATTCTAGGCGACTCACGATGGGCTAAGAGACACCGAAAAATGGCCAAAATTCAAGATTTCTTCGGAATTGTATGAAACTTGGTATAAAAGGGTTCTTGAGATCGCTGATTTCAATTTCGACGTCAAAGGTTCCAAATTCAAAATGGCGGATGCAATATGACAGCCAAAATTTCCAAATTTTTACAGCTTTTCCTGAAACTTGGTACAAGCGGGTTTTTAAGGTCTTAATTTCGACTTTGATGTCAAAAGTTACAATTTCGAAATGGCGGATCTAATATGACGGCAAAATTTTTGAAATTTTCACAGATTTGCCTGAAACTTGGTACAAGGGGGTTTTTATGATCGCTAACTTCGACTTTGACGTGAAAAGCTATAATGTCAAAATGGCGGTTCCAATATGGCGGCCAATTTTTTTTACTTTTCACAGATTTGCCTAAAACTTGGTACAAGAAGATTTTTAAGTTCGCCAACTTTGATTTTTACGTCGAAAGTTACAAATTCAAAATGACGAATCCAATATGGCGGCCAAAATTTTAACACATTCGCCTAAAACTTCGTACAAGCGTATTTTTAAGATTCCTAATTTCGACTTTGATGCCCAAAGTTACAATTTCGAAATGTCGGATCCAATATGGTCGACAAAATTTTTAAATTTCCACAGATTTGCCTAAACCTAAACCTAAACAAGGGGCCTTATAAGGTTGTCAATTTCGATTTTAAAGTCAGATGTTACAAATTCAAAATGGCGGATCCAATATGGCGGCCGAAATTCCGAAATTTTCGCCGATTGGCCTGAAACTTGGAAAAAGAGGACTTATAAGATCGCCAATTTCGATTTTGACGTCAAGTGTTACAGATTCAAAATGATGGATCCAATATGGTGGCCAAAATTTCCCAGATAAGCCTAAAAAGTGATACAAGGGGGCTTTCGAAATCACTAATTTCTATTTCGATGTCAAAAGTTACAGATTCAAAATGACGGATCCAATATGGCGACTAAAATTAATTTTTCTTACATATTTGCCTAAAACTTGGTATAAGGAGATTTGTAAGTTCGCCAACTTTGATTTTTACGTCGAAAGTTACAAATTCGAAATGACGAATCCAATATAGCGGCCAAAATTTTAACACATTCGCCTAAAACTTCGTATAAGCGTATTTTTAAGGTTCCTAATTTCGACTTTGATGCCCAAAGTTACAATTTCGAAATGTCGGATCCAATATGGTGGACAAAATTTTAAAATTTCCACAGATTTGCCTAAACCTAAACCTAAACAAGGGGGCTTATAAGGTCGTCAATTTCGATTTTGAAGTCAGACTTACAAATTCGAAATGGCGTTTCAATATGGCGGCCAATATTTCAAAATTTTCACCGACTGGCCTGAAACTTGGTAAAAGATAAGCCTAAAATTTGGTACAAGGGGGCTTTCGAGGTCTTTAATTTCTATTTTGATGTCAAAAGTTACAAATTCAGAATAACGGATCCAATATGGCGGCTAAAATTAATTTTTCTTACAGATTTGCCTGAAACTTGGTACAAGGGCGTTTTTAAGCTCGCTACCTTCGATTTTTACGCCAGAAGTTACAAATTCAAAATGAGGAATCCATAATGGCGGCCAACTTTTCAACAGATTTGCCTAAGATTTGATATAGACGAGTTTTTAAGGTCGCTAATTTCGACTTTGATGTCAAAAGTTACATTTTCGAAATGGCTGATCCAATATGAGGGGCCCAAATTTCAAAATTTCTACAGATTTGCCTAAAAATTGGTACACGGGGTTCTTAAGCTCGCCAACTTCGATTTTTACGTCGAAAGTTACGAATTCAAAATAACCAGGAATATTTTTCTTTATTTTGTATCTGGGATGTCTTACAACTATTTTCTGATTTTGAAAAATTTTTGCCGGAGCCGTTTTTGAGAAAAACCATCGTTAATTTCAAAAAACCGAAATATTCACTTATTTTCGAAAATAAAGCAAGATATTAAAAAAATTTAAGAGAGAAAAATTCTTCTTTGGAAAAATTTCAACAAAAGGACCCCCTTAATAATTTTCAGTATCATTTCGTTTTTTTTTTTTGAAAAACTTGATTTTTTGATTTTAAGAAGTAAAAGTTTGTTTTTCTCTGTTTTATATAGGAGAAGAAATTAAAAATAAATATTAATATTCGAAATGTCTAAAAATATATTTTTATTTTAAATATGTTATAGGCCTATGATGAAAAGTTTTCAGTAAAAAAATATAAATATGAGTACATTCCTAGCTTTTCTACTTACAATAATTATGTCGAGAACAAAAAAAAAGAAATTTATAGTGAAATCGAAAAATCAAGTTTTTCAAAAAAACGAAGTGAGAATAAAAATTATTAAGGGCGTCTTTTGTTGAAGTTTTTCGAACGAACAATTTTATATTTCTCATTTTTTTTCATATCTCGCTTCGTTTTCGATAAAAACTGGAAATTACGATTTTTTGAAATTAAACATGGCTTTTTTCGGAAACGACTCCGGCAAAGATTTTGTTTTTTATCAGAAGATACAAAATCAAGAAAAATATTCTTCTTATTCACACCTTTGGGTTGAAGACATTTCAATGGAACCTTGCGGTTCATCTAACGCAAGCCACAATCCTTGTACCGTGCATGTGTGCATTTAACTTCATTTGCCAATATCTTTGTCAAATCTTGCAGGTGGCAAAAAGTGGCAAATAATCTGACTGTTAACATCATAATGAATCTTTTAGAACCATAAAACTTCACAAACGAGGTGGAATGTCAAGGAACTTTAGATTAAAAAAATGTCTTGTTAAATGATCATGAATTTCGAAAAAAACTTGTTTCAACTCATCTACATTATGAATAATAAGTCATCCACCAAAAACTTTGAAGTTGGTTTTTTGCCACTTTTCGGTGTCTCTCAGCCCACTGTACAACTTAATAGTCAGAATTAGCAATTTTGATTTGCATAAGAAATTTTATGCTATTTTTGAATTCTTTATTATATATTTTCCATTCAATAACATTTTTACTTGATAGAGCGCGTGAAAGGTTTCATAAATCGTACAATTTTCATTTGCACTTTGTACTTTGAAAGTTCAAGTTTGGAATTTAGCAGTTTCACGATTTCAACTAATAAAAAATTGTTAAACTTTGAGCGCCTTTAGCTGAAAATTATAGATTTTTTAATGCAGCTAATTTCAAACTTTTACATACTGAAGGATTTCAATTCAAAATTTACAAATAAGTATTCATGATTTTCAAAATTCTTCAACTCTCAACGCTTCCAATTCGAAATATAATTTTTTAGTTTCCAATCAAAGTTTTTAATTTGAACTTGTTCAACTTTATATGTTTCAATTGGAATTTTTTTCAATTCTGATGACATTACATTCTAAGTTGTTCAATATGAAATCGCTTTACCAATTTCATTTGCAATTTTTGCATTTTCAACGCCTTTACTTTCAAAATTGTGTTAAATTGAAGGGACGGCTGAAAAATTCCGAAAAATAAAATTCCCGGCAGAGAGAAATTCCCAAGAAAGAAAGTAAAAAGAAAAGAACGAAGAAGAAAAAAAAGTAGGAAATTCTCCAAATTAGAAAATTTCCGATAATTCAAAATTCCCGAATAATAAAATTTTCGACAGTATATGACATTTCCGAATTTGGAAATTTCTCTTGATAGAAAATCTCCGAAATAAAATTGCCTACATTATAAAATATCCGACACTGTAAAATTGCCGACGAAAATAAATTGCCAAATCTAAACAATTAAATTTTAAATTAATTATTAAATTAAATTAAATTAATTAAATTAATTAAATTAATTATTATAATAATTATAATAATTATTTTATAATAATTATTTTTATATAATAATTATTTTAGAATAATTATTAGAATAATTAATTAAATTAAATTAATTAATTAATTAAATTAAATTAAATTAATAATTAAATTAAATTTTAAATTAAAATTTTTACAGGGTAAAATTATATAATAAATAAAATAAAAAATATGTTCATCCACTAGAAGTATTTTATTTCATTTTTTTATCACTTAACAATTTTTTAATTGTTTATATTCGGGAATATTGAATTGTCTACAATTTTATAATTTCGGGAATTTTCTATTTCGAATATCTTCTTTTTCGGGAATTTTTCAATAACAGGACATTTTTAGGGGGATTTTTTAGTCGTTCCAAATTAAATTTAAAAAAATTATTCCTGGATATTATTGATATAAATTTTTCTTTCACTTGGGAACTTTCAAATGCCTTTTAATATTAATAATTCTTGAAAGTTTCCTATTCAAAGCTATCCATTCCTGAATGCTTACAAATATTCATCAGCTTTTAAGCTGTTTTCGCTCTCGAACTTATTCAAAGTTTCTCTTGACATTGTAGAAATTGGCACGGGTGCCAAATTTTTTTTTGATAGTGCCAAAACTTTTTTAAAATGCTGCATTTTGTACAACTTATTTATTAACTGATTTTTAATTTATTTCTTATGTATTTATTAAAATATTTAACTTTTATTATTTGATTTTAGTGAAGGGATTACAAATTTCGAACGGTCTCGAAATTCACTGAAAAGTTTAAAAACAGTGCAAAATTAAGAAAATGGGGGAGATTTTTTTGAAAATCAAAAATAACAATGTTTTTAAAAAAGTATGCGTGATACAAAAAAAGTTTGCAAGGTAAAGTTTTTCCTCTATAGAAGCTCTACAAAACTTTCCTGGTCTGCTCTCCAATATTTCGCACCGGTTTCAAAATATTTGCATATATACGTTATTTTCGAAAAAATACTTATTTCACCTTCTGAAACTTTAAAATTAAATTTAAAATTGATACAAAAATTATCAGTTAAGGAATAGTATGGTTTTTATTAATTTAGGTCAATCTAAAATATAGGTTTTAATTTCCAAGGAAATCAAAATATTAATTTTGGAGTGAAGATTTAATAACAGCTGGAAAGGAATCTACATGTTGAGTGGTCAATAACCGAACCTCAGAACGAAGATCAAAATTATTACAAAATATAGATTTAAAAATACTCTCAGAGCGATTCTGGCAAACGAAAGTCACGTGGAGATCTTTGAAATTCTTCTCCGCTAATTACTCTGTCAAGATGCATTTTATCTGTCAAAAGAAACTCATATTAGTGAAGGGCGACGTCGATGAATTAAGAAAGCAAACTAACTTAAAAAAATAAAGTTTACAACTTTTTTTTCCATTTAAAGATAATGACAGCTTCCAATCATTATTTTAAAGCGTATTTCTTTTGTAAAGCAAAATTCAACTCAAACGATTCATTTGTAAAATATAATTTATGGTGACGTTCATATTTAACATCCACTACGATCGGAAATTATCTACACGGCTAATGCAAGTCATACTTAAAATCATTGATTCCTTTGAAACACGATAACTCGGCTGGAAATAAAGCTAGACATTTTTCTAAAAAATAGTCAGAAAGCTCAACAAATTCCACCTCGAATGACCCCTAGTAGAGATATTTTCGACATTCTTAACAGGATATACCACGTGCAAAGTTTAAAAAAATCGAGAATTTCTCGAATTTTGTACCTTGACTTTATTTCATAGCATGACCTAGGGGAGAAGTAGGAAAAATATGGAATTTGCAGGCCACTAAGTTTTGAAATATTATGTTTGATTTAAGCCGATAAAACTTCAAAAATCTTCATGGGTTCCTCAGATGTTAGTAAAAACGTCCAAGCGTGTCTGCGTCGAGTTCTAGTAGGCGATCACGCCGACTGAAACTCGACGCAGTCAGGCTCGAATATTCTTAGTCATATCTCGAGAACCCGTGAAGATTTTTCACGTTTTATTGGCTTAAATTAAAGTCAATATTTCAAAGATTGTATCCTGTAAATTTCAGACTTTTTCTACTCCTTCCCTAGCTCATGCTACAAGTTGAAGTCAAGGTACACTGCCAACGAAGGGTATCGAACCACTAACCGGCTGACCTATTAAAAATTAGCCTTGACTTTGGAAGGTGATAGCGACGTCCAGAATAAAGATGAAAATATTTTTAAGCCCTAATTATTAAATTTATAAATTCACTTTCCCAGCTCCTGTCAAGAGTTGAAGTTGAAATGCAGAATTCCTTAAAAATCGGAATTTTATTTTTATCTTTCTTACGTGATAATTCAATGTCCACAAGGCCAAATTACTTCAACTATGGCTTATTTCACGCAGATATGAATAAGTTCTCGAACGGATTAAAAAAAATATTTTTATTTATAATCTGGATGGCGCTATCACTTTTCAAAGTCAAGGATAATTTTTAATAGGTCAGCCGGTTGGTGGTCTGATACTATCCGTCAGTAGTGTATTAAATTCGAGGAATTCTTGAATTTTGTTTTAAAACTTCTCACGTGATAAGTCCCCCTTAAAAATCAGAAATATCTCTACTAGAAGTCACTTGACGTTGAATTTCATAAGCTTTCTAACAATTTTTAAATACAATGTCTGGCCTAATTTCCGACCGTCTTATCGTGTTTCAAAGTCATCAGTGTAAGGATTCGTAAGATTTTAGTACCCCCCCCCCCCTCCCCCTTATTACGTAAGATTTTATATTTTCACTCAATATATCAACAATATATCAATTATTATCACTGTAAACGAGATTTAAAAGATTCCAAGGTATTTCAAAACATTTGAAAGAATTCAAAGATTCCAAAGGACTACGAGAGTTTCACAGATTTTGAGTAATTCTAAAAGATTTCAAGAATCTGAAGAAATTACCTAGCGCAATTTCAGAGAAAATCTCAACTTTTTCGGATATTTAGGTGTTTCAAGGGATTCTAAGAGATTTCGAAATATTAAAAAAGAAGTCATAGGATTTTAGAAGATTTCAAAGGATTTTAAGGGATTGTAAGAGATTAAAGCGGTTTCGGTGATTTAACGGGATTTAAGAGGATTTCATAATATTCTAAAAGATTTAATGGAATTTCAAAGAATTTAACGGAATTTCAAAGGATTTCCCAACATGATAAAGGATTTCAAGGGATTTAGATGAATTTTTATAGGGTTTGAAGGATTGTCATACATTTTTAATATCTTTAGGGATTTTGAGGAATTAAAAACGATTTCTCCCAATCACAAAGAATTTTGAAGGATGTCAGAGAATTTTAATTCGATTTTAAAGGCTTGAAAGGATTTGAAAGAATTTTATAAGATCTCAAAAGATTTCACGGGAATTTAAAAGATTTGCAAAGGTTTCGAAAGATTTCAAGGGACTTTAACGGATTTTAGAAGATTTAATGTGATTTTGATGATTTTGAGGGATTTTGATGATTTCGAGGAATTTTAAAGGATTTTAAGAGATTTCAAAAGATTCCAGAATACATACAATCATGGATTTTAGAGAATTTCGTAAGATTTTGTAAGACTTAACGGAATGTCAAAGAATTTCCGAACATTATAAAGGATTTTAAGGGATATTAACGGATTTTAGGAGATATAAAGCAGTTTCGATTATTTCATTGGATTTCAAAGGATTTTAAAGATTTATCTTATGGCTTCCAAAAGATTTTTATGGATTTTTAATTATTTTTGGGGATTTTAAGAAATTAAGAACAGTTTTCCCGGATGACAAACAATTTTGAAGGATGTCAGGATTTTTAATTTGATTTCAAAGATTTGAAATAATTTAAAGAAATTTCATAAGATTTGCAATGATTTCAAAGGATTTTAAAGGATTTTAACGAATTTTAGAAGATATAAAGCAGTTCCGATGATGTCGCAGGATTTTAAAAGATTTTAAGATATTTCAAGAGAATTAACATGAATTTTAATCGCTTCTAAAAGGTTTTAGAATATGTTAGGGGTTTCAAGAGATTCGGAAAGATTACCACGGGTTTTAAAGACTTCAATGTATTTTGAAAGGATTTCGAATATTTCGAGATATCTCGAAATATTTTGAAATATTTCACGAAATTTCGAGGATTATACCGATATTTAGAGATTTTAAGGGATTTCCACAGATTTTAAAGGATGAGCAGGGATTTTTATGGAATGTTAAAAATTTTAAGCGAATTAACGGGAACTGAAAGAATCTGAAGGGGTGTTTACAGTCTTTGAAGGATTTCAGGGGATTTCCAGGGATCTCAATTGTTTTAAAGAGATTTCAAGAAATTATGTACGATATTCATGGAAGTCAAAGGGTTTCAAGGAATTTCACATGATTAAAAAAAGTTAAGGGATTCAAAAAATTTTCAAAAAATCACGGGATGTGATTCACCCGTATGAATTTGGCCCCCTGAAGTTCAAATTTTTAAATTTTTGTCTTTGTATACGTTTGTACGTAGTTTGTACTGTTTGTACAACCAATTTTCGTTCTTACCCTCTAGCTTGATAATCAAGATAAAACAAACAAAAATATTGGATGAACAAACAATACAAACGACGAACAAACGTACGCAAAAAAAAATTCGAAAATTTTAAACATCAGGGGGGTGACACAAAATTTTGATTTGCCCCTAGCTTGGTAACCAAGGTGGTACAAACGGAAATATTGGATGTAAAAATAGTGCAAACGACGTACAAACGTATGCAGAAAGAAAATTTGACAAATCTGAACTTCAAGGGGATGACACGAAATTTTGATTTGCCCCTAGGTTGGTAACCAAGGTGTTATAAACGGAAATTTTGGACGTACAAATAGTACAAACGACGAACGAACGTATGCGAGAAGAAAATTGAAAATTTTGAACTTCGGGAGGATACGTGAAGTTAACTCCTGAAAATTAAATTTTCCCCTAATTTTTTTACCAACAGGGAACAAACCGAAATATTGGATGCACAAACAGTACAAACGACGTACAAACGTATGCAAAAGGAAAATTTGAAAAACTGAAACGACGGAGGGACGGCACAAAATTTTGATTTGCCCCTAGCTTGGTAACCAAGGTGGTACAAACGGAAATATTGGATGTACAAATAGTACGAACGACATACAAACGTATGCAGAAAGTTCGGTTAACCAAGATGGTACAAACGAAAATATTATATGTACAAACAGTACAAACGTATGAAATGAGAAAATTTGAAAAATTTGAACTTCGGAGAGATGACACGAAATTTTGATTTGCCCCTAACTTGGTAACCAAGATCTTATAAAGGAGAATATAAAATGTACAAACAGTACAAACGACGTACAGACGTATACAAGAAAATTCCAAAGGTTTCAAGTGGTTTCAAAAGATTTGAAAGGATCTCAAGATATTTCTAGAGACTCCCAAGTATTCTGAAAGATTTTAAGGATTGTCGAAGTATTTCAAAATAAATATTAATTAAAATATTTAAAATTTTATTAAATATTAATTTTCCCCTTAATGTCGTAACGAAGAAGGTAAAAACGAAAATATTGTATATGCAAATAGTGCAAATGACGTACAATCGTATGCAAGAACAAAATTTGAAAAATTTTAACATCGGGGGGGGGGGGGGCCCACTTCATACGGGTGAGATTTCAAAGGATTGTAAGCTCTTCCTCAAAAAGAGTGGTGTAACGAAATTTCTCGAAAATCTAGCATTCACTGTTGTTGGAAACCTGATTGGCTTTTGAATGACTTGAAATTGTTCCATTTATTACATGTGAAATTATAAAAATGAAATTCACTGTTAACATTCAATTTCTTTACTACTGTTAATTTAATTTGTGATGATTATGGTGGCGAAATGCATTGTTCTTGCAAATACAGATCCTAAATTATATACTTTGATAAGAGAATAAATCTTAACTTCATTAATTTGGAAAAAATTTGTTGATCATTCGAATTATTTCAAAGATTGCTAAAGATTCCATCAAATTGCAGATATTTCGAAATATTTTAAAGGAATTTCAATAATGTCAAGTAATTTCAACACATATCGAGGAATTTCGAAGGATTTCATGAGATTTTGAACCATTTTAAGACATTACAAAGAATATGATGGGATTTCAAGGGATTTAAAAGGATTTTCAGGGGTTTTAGAAAAATTTCTAGACGCTGTAAAAAATCTTATAAGATTTTAAAGACTTTCACAGAATATCTATGAATTTTAATTTATTTAAGACGGTTTGAAGGAATTTTGAGAGATTTAAAGCGTTTTCAATTAGGTTTGAAATATTTCAGGGCATACTAAAAAACTTTTAAAGGACTCAATGGATTTCAAAGAATTTTCAGGAACTACAAAGTATTTTAAAAGATTTTATAGGGATTTTCCAAGTATTTCAAAATATTTCAAGAGATTTTACAGCACTTAAAGAAGGTTTGTAAGTAACTTTAAAACATTTCAAGGAATTTCACAGATTATCTAAGAATTCCATTTGATCCGAGAGTATTTCAAGAGATTTCCAAGAATCTTTTGAGATTTCACGACCTACGAAAGGATTCCACAGGATTTTTATGAATTTTGAATAATTCTAGAAGACTTCTGGAATTCAGAGAGATTTTAACGATTTCGTAAAAGTTTTCAATCGGTTTCAAAATATTTCACGCGACATTACGAAACTTCCAAAGGTTTCAAGTGGTTTCAAAAGATTTGAAAGGATTTCAAGATATTTATAGGGACTCCCAAGTATTCTGAAAGATTTTAAGGATTGTCGAAGTATTTCAAAATAATTCAAGATATTTCACAAGATTTCAAGTTATTCCTGAAGATTTCGAGGAGTTTCACAAAATTTCAGTGAGATCTAATCATTTTAAGGAATTTTCAGGGTTACCATAGCCTAATTCATTTGAGAAAAGTGAAAAAGTCACGTATTTAAACTGAAAAAATTACTAAAAGTGAAGAAAAATTTCAAAAAATTCCATTGATTTCAGTAAAATTGAAAATTTAGAAGAAGTTATAAGAATTCAAAGGAATTCAAAATAATTTCATGAAGTTCATAACAATTTGAGTGAATTGCACGAAATCTTAAAAATCAAAAAGTTTCCATCGAAATGACTAGAATGGGAGTGAACAGAATGCACGGCGAATCTAACAGAATTGAAGTGAATTGGGAAAAAAATTTTTAAAAAAACAATGAATTAAATATATTTTGAATGAATTTAGAAAAATTTAAAGGCAATGAGAGGAATTCGATGAAATTTATAAAAATTCAAGTGAATTCAAAACAATTTTAAAACATAGAAAAATTTAATTGAAATCATTAAATTTGGAGAAAATTTATACAAATTTAAAGGAATTTAAATAAATTTGATGAAATCCCTTAGAATTCCAGGTGAGTTTAAAAGAGTTCAGGGTAAATTAGAAAACTTATATTTCAGATAAAAAAATCCATTGAGTCGAGTTGAATTGAGTAAACTTAGACCAATTCAAAAGAATTCAGGGAAAATGAAAAAAAAAATCAAGAGGATTCCAAATTTTAAAAAAATTCAGATTAAATTAATATTAATTTAGGGTAATTACAAATGAATTCCAATGAATTTTAAAAAAATTCAAAATATTCCATTGATTTCAGAAAAATTGGAGTGAATTTACAAGATTTCAAGGGGATTTAAGCATATTCGATAAAGTTCATGCGAATTCAAGATGAATTTAAAACAATTCAGTTGAATGGAACAAAATATTTAGATTCCAAAAAAATTCAATTAAATTTAGATAAATGAGAGTGATGAGAATTAGTGAATAAGAATCTAATAAAATCCATAAGAATTCAAGGTTTTAAAAGTGTTCAAGGTGAATATAGTGCGAGCTATAGTGACTTTATGTTAAAAAAGTGATTGAAAAGTAATATGAAAAAAGCGATTAAAAGTGACTGTGTGGCAGCTCTGGCATTTTAGAGGATTTCTAGGGATCGCAAAATATTTTTGAAGGTTTCAATGGGATTTGAAGGATTTCAAATAATTCCAATTCAAAGTGTTTCAAATTATTTTAAGGGATTTTATAGGGTTTCAGAGAAACTTATGTGATTTCATGAGCTTTCAGAAGATTTCAAGGCATTTTAAGAAATTTTGCAAGGTTTGAAAGGTTTCAAAAGAATTCAAGAGTGGTCAAACCATCATTTAATACTAAGGCATAAGTATTTTAAGATAAACAAATATTTATTTGTGTATTTTTTTTAGGGTTTGTGGCCAATGAACCGTTAGTAGCCATTTTCTAATATATTGACACATTTTAATTATTAGAACTTATAAGTAAAGTGCCTAATTAATTAACAATACGTATTTTTGAAAAATTTAGATCTTTTCAGTGCAATTCAACTTAGTTAATTAAAACATAGAAACATTCTATGAATGGCTGCTAATGAAACAAACGCGGTCACAAACGGTACTTCTATCCTACATTTTTATTTAAAAAATGAGTAGAAATAAGAAAAATGACAGTAATCGCGCGCATAGCGCGCCTGTTTGTTTACTAGTAGTATAAAAAGTAATGTTGACAGTCAAAACTGGTTAAAATTAGCATATTAAAAAATAATAATTAGAAAGAGGAAACTTACGCAAGAAATGCTTTGGACGCCCCCCCCCCAAAGTAAGGATAATATTATTTCATTTTTTAATTAGGTTCATTAATAAGTGATCATTTTACTTAGCAGTGGAAAAAAGTGAAATTCGATAACATAACTGCAAAAGGCAGTTAAAACCTCTACACAACGGTGAACTGAATGAAACCTTCTCGAGCTTTATATTAATTTACAAACTCTTTTCAGCGAGTCTTAAAGTTGTTTTTTATTTGAAAACATGTTATTGTTTATTTTCTGACTACAAGTCAGAATTATCCGGAAGAAAGTATTTCATTTCAGTTAAGTGAATTGCAGAAAATAAATTACCATAAAAAATATAAAGATATATAAAAGCAACGTCCAGCTGAGTTTTCATTTAGTAAGTGATTAGGTCAAGTGGATTTCAATTGCTATCGATATTAAAACCTATCAATGTCCACTTTATAGCATTTCAGTATCCTCGAGGGTCGTAGTATTAATTTTTAGAAGCATTTTTATTTCACTTTATTGCATTTTTATAGGAAAATCGTTAGGAAAATTTAACAAAAGTACTCGAATAAATTAAAAATCACTAATGGACAACGAATACTTAATTTAGAAGGATATCAAATTACGAGAACTAGTGGAAATTATACCATATACATTTTAGTAGACCGCAGAGTATTCCAATAATTACTTTTATGATGTTACGTAGAGTAAATAATACTCTCAAAACATGTTTAATTTTAATAAATGAATTATAATGATTATTCAAAGACATATTATATATTTATATTATATATTATTCATTTATTATTCATATATATTATTTATAACACTATTCTCTTAAAAAAATGCTAGGAAATTGCGGTTTTTTCTGGAATTTTTTCACTTTTCAATTATAGTAAGGTAATAATGAATCCAAATTAACAAACATAATTGTTTAAACAATTTATTATTATCTTTAATAATATTCTCTCCTAATAATGATAGAAAGTTGCGGTATTACTGAAATCCTGAACTTTTTGTCCACTTTTTTATAGAGTGAGATAATAATTAATTTTAGTTAACAAAAATAATCGTTCAAACAATTTATTATTTTTAATAATATTGACTTTGAATAATGCTAGAATGTTGCAGTTTTTTCTGAAATTTTCAAGTTTTTGTCCACTTTTCACTTAGAGTACGGTAATAATTAATGCAGTATTACAGACATAATCATTTAGAGCATTTATAATTGCTTATGACATGTTTTTCTATAGTAATGCTACATAGTTGCGGTTTTTTCTGAAATTTTTAACTTTTTGTCCATTTTTCACTTAGTGAGGTAATAATTATTGCAACTTAACAAATGAAATTGCTTAAACAATTTATTTATGTATATAATCATCTTCTCTTAGTGTAATGCTAGAAAGTTTCATTTTTTTTCTGATATTTTCAGCTTTTCTTTGACTTTTTAGTTATGAACGAATAATAAATAATCATCAAGAACTATTTTTTAAAAACTTTTTGTTTGAATTAATATTTTTACAGCATTAACAAAAGAGTGGAAATGCTTCATGCAGAATAAAAATGAAATACTATTTAAAAAATTATCCTTGTTGATGTTCATTTATTATTTGTTCATAACTAAAAAATGAATGAATAGCTGAAAATTTTGAGAAAACCCGCAACTTTCTAGCATTACTCTGAGATAAGATATTCAAAAACAATACTAAATTGTTTTAACAATAATGTTCGTTAACTTGCATTAATTATTACCTCACCGAGTGAAAAGTGGACAAAAAGTTAAAACTTTCTGAAAAAACTACAACTATCTAGCATTACTACAGGATAAAATAGTTATTAACAATAGTAAATTTTTTGAACAATTAGGTTTGTTAAATTGCATTAATTAATACTTGATATACTACAATTTTCGGTTTAAAAAAATTAATTTTTATCTCAAAAAAAAAGTTTTCAACATATTAGTCGAATTTTCAACTAAAGATCAATTTTCAATCAAAAATGGAATAGTTAAATTTTCGATTAGAAAAATCATTTTTGACAAAAAAATATCTTCAAAAATGTAGTAAAGTTTTTGCACAAAGAGATGAATCTGTAATCAAAAAAATTAATCTTTAATAAAGGAGTTCAATCAAGCAGGTGAATTTTTAACCAAAACAGATGAATTTATAACCAAACAGTTGCATTTTTAACCAAAAAAATTGGAATTTCGACCAAGAGAGATGAATTTTTAAACCAAAAAGACAAATATTCAAGAAAAGAATTAAATCTTCGATCAAGAAGGTTAACAACTCCCGACGACCAACAAGGAATGTTTTCGAGTGGGAGAAAAATTGCCATTTTCCTATATTGGGCTATAAATCTCTATAGCTCTAGAAGTTATTTTTTTACATTAAAAAAATGTTTCTTTAGATTCACGTAGTTTGAGTATCTGTCGAAACATAATGATTGTTCGTTAAAAAATGTAGGAAATTTCTTCGAACGTTCAGGTTTTAACCCTTTGGCTCCGGGATGGGATCCAGAAATCCCAAACCATATTTCAAGAAACCATGGTAGTTAGAGAGTGCCCAATTATTGACTTATGTAAGGCTAGGGAAGATTTCTAAAACGTCAAAAACTGACTACAAAACCAATGTTTAGAAGCTTTTCATAGCGCTTTGAATTGTGACAATTTTTGACAAATTTTGGTTTTGATGCTGGTAGGCAATCAAACAACTTAGTAAGTCGAGCATTCTTGATATACTTCTTTGGGGCATAAAGTAGTTAATCACTCACCAAAACTTGAAGCTTCTGGCTACAACAAAAAATTTTCTGTGAGGCGTCAAACTTATGCAAAACTATATTTTATATTTTTGCACAAATTAGTTTCCGTGAAAAATTTTGATCAGTGTTTGTAAATATGTAAATAAACGCTCTATCTGCAGTAAATAATTGTGCGTTCACCATGTCAGATTTTATCGAATCGACTTCTGCTAGTGGCAACTCCGATTTTGAGTTCAAAAACGATTCTGATGGTCTAGCAACTAATGACGAGTATGATGATATAAGTTGGAATAATGACCCGTGTAAAAATATTTCGTCTTGGAATTTGTCTTGATGATGGGCAATTAAGACATATCCAAGACTTGTTCAAGACTTCTGGGAAGTCTGGCTTATGAGACGGAGCCAGACTTTATTTATCTCTTGAACCAGGAAAAAGGTTTCCATTGCTAGTCCTTATTTATGTTTAAACAATTTTGTAAATCATTATACAATATGCATATCGAATGAATTTATTTCATCTCATTTATTGTAACTATTACACTTGTTTGGAGAAAATTTCGAAAATGTTTTCCGTTTTTCCGTATTCCTCACGGCTTAGGAGATCCTTATAAAAAACTACAATATGAATCTTTCTGAAGCAAATTTTAGATGGCTATAGTCGTGAAGACCCACAAATTCTTATTTTTGCACTTTTAAATAGCTATTTTAAAAATTAAACAAAAAATTCATTAAAAAATTTAAGTTCATATTACCTGGTCCCTTTTTTATTGGCCTTTGGTCAAGACATGAAAGACATCTTCATGTCTTGAGACAAGTTTCGTTCGTCTTGCTGAATGCACCCCACTGAGAGCTATCACCATAAACCCAAGACAAAAATTTGATGTCTAGCAAGTCTGGCTTATGAGACGGAACCAGACTTCAATGTCTTGGAGACAAAATGGAACGTCTTGGAGACGAAAACAAGACGAAATAATTTTACACGTGTACATCTAAACTTCATGGTCACTGTAATGGATTTCGTTTTAAAAGATTGCACCTATAGGAAGAGAATTGCACTTCGATCTTAGAGGAAATGGGAATATTCGTAACATTATAATCATAACCGTGTGAAATTTTCCAAAATATTTTATTCAGTATGGGCAAAAAATACTTTTTAATGTGGCTAAAAAAAGCAGAAATTGTCACATGATTCAAAAGTCTTGTGATATTATCTGGTAACTACAAAAGAAATATTATTTGGTGATGCGCATTCTAACTTATGCAAACTTCAATAATTTGGCTACAACAAAAATTAATTTCAAATATATGATATTAACAGGAGAATTCATAACTAAGGATATGTGTGAGATATATTTGTTTTGTGTTCTTTTTCATTAAAATATAGCTCTCTTATTGACAGATGCTCTTCCTGATATTGCTACAATTACAAGTGGCAATAGCGATAAGTTGGTCAATGGAAGGTAGTCAGTGTGATCGATCCGAAGGCAATAAACTGAGATCGATTTTAGATGTAACATGATTTATATATTCAAATACAATTTTGCATGAATAATGTTTTAACTAACAAGCTACTTAGTCCAACTACTCATCTTTTCAGTTTTTGTTACTAAAGAATGATAGAAGCAACTCACAAGTAAAAACGATACTTGAAAAAAGGAAACCGTTGCAGGCAATAAGAAGGAGTGGTGTCTTGATATTTGTTACCATTTCGCTCTCAACTGCTTGCAAACTGTTAATATCCCGGAAGGTTGTAGGAGTATGAAGAGAATTAGTTAATCCAGCCTGAAACAACCTTAAGAGCACTTGATCAAAACGTTCAACATATGGTGACCGAGGCTCGAACCTCATAGTTAGATGATTAACGGTAAGAGGAACTCTACCAATCTTCATAACACGTTCTTTCTTCTCAATATTGTATTTCCCTAACAGGAATCGAGCGCGAGCATCTTGGGTAATACAGGTGATGTTTTTGTGTACCCTTAAATAGTTTATACATTTTTCAATACTTTTCACGATGTCGGACTTCTTTAACAAATTTTTGAGGATCTTGTTTTCTTCCATTCCATCAGTCAAAAGTATTCGAATAAATCTTGTCATACGTAGTTGCAGATTCGCATTTCGTAGATCCTCGATGCTTTCTACCTTTACCTCTGAATTTTTGGTCAACTTCACGTCAGTCAGCAAGAAAAATAGGGTAGAGTTGAAAAAAAGTGATGCGATAAGGAAGGATCCGAAAACAATTCTTTCGGTGGATCTTCGAGGGGATTGAAGGACTGGGACGGCCACAGCAATTTGAAACATATACGATAGAGTCCATAAATTTTCCTCAAATTTCAAAGCGTGAAGAAGAAGCCAATTCAGAACGATTATTGAGCCGATGATAATAATTGTCCTGAAGAACATCGTTCCAATTGAAGTCGAAAGTGATTTTTCGAAGAGGACTGGTAGCACCGGACTGATTTGTGAAAGATCAAATGGATAACTTCCTTCACTTATATTCTCACAGTCAGTGAAAGATAGACCCAAATTAGTAATAAATCGAATCTGGTTGTATGCAGTCATGCGTATAAGTCCAGTAGTTTTGTTCTTATCGCAATCGAAGTTACCCCAATAAGTACCATTATACGGGATTTCCTTAACTTTGAAGTTAATTGCTTTTTCAAAAGCATTTCTTATTCGTATACCTAGCCCAGATGCATCAATCGGATATCCAGTTAAATTTCTCGTCATATAAATATACGGTGGGTCATTAACTGAAGCCACAAACATTTCAAATCCGTTCATGTCTAACAGCTTATTAGGCATGAGATGAAATTTTGGGGAGTATATCTTCCTTACATAAGTTTCTGTAAATGGATTATAATAATGAACCATTACTATGATTCGCTGATTTTGAAGAAGAAGATGGGATGTTTCATTTTTCTGTACCAGTTCCAGGATCGTGAAGTCCAGAAACTGCCTGGACCATAGGGAGCGAAGCAATTCTTTTCGAAGTATACTGTTTTCCTGATGTAGAACAAACAGCAAACATTTTGGTCGAGTTCGCGCAGGTGATATTTCACTGATGTAAGTTATCTGGTCAGTCAAACGAGAGGAATACAAATTGTCCTTCGAGAACTGGATCAGTATGAAAATAGTTTGTCGAGGTGATTTGAAAAGTGGATTACTGGTGAAGAATTTTGCATTTTCAACCCTCGCTTTGCTGAAACTGATTTTCTGACTTGGAATACTTCTTGTAATTTCACCAGTGATCATATCAATTCTTGGATCATGATTGTTTTCCACAATCAGCATTGCCTGATATGTTGTGGAATTTTCTCTAACATATTCCAGCAGGTGAGATAACCAATTAGAGTTTTGTTTAACTGCTGGACATTGTAATGTTAGAGTTATTGACAAGCAATTCATAAGAAATGGAGTGAAATTCATTTTGGGAGAATCTTAATTTTCTGTCTCACTTTTACACAATACTAGTATTGTTCGTTCGAACTGGCGCGTAGTTAATCGAAGAATAAACTTATTTCTGCAAGAGTTTGCTTTCATAAGAAAGACTGCCGTTTTATAGTTGAATACTTTCATGATTCTATAAATTGTATCAAAATATAGTAATTTGATAAAAGGTTGAAAGAAAATTGCAAGAGAATGAGGGCAAATGGTGACAAAATTTATAAATTGACATTGTTTACAGGTTTCTAGCTCACATTGATTGTTGGTTTGTACGGATACATTAGTATAGATACTGTATAACAGTTTTCATGTGATTGTTTTTCAATGTATAACTATAAAGTTTTGTGGTACGAAAAAAATGTATTGCTTTTGAAATAAAATTGCTGCTGATTGGTCGAGCGACTATACACTGTATAAATGGACATCGATACCAGGTGTGAACTTTCCATTTATCCTGGAAACATATAGGCTTATAATACTTATTTACCTCATTTCCCTTTAGGTTCAGTCGTGAAATTCTACCTTTGCCTGAAATAAAGTACATCTGAATTTTGAGGTCACTGTAATGGATTTTATTTCAAATGATTGAATTTATGAAAAGAGCATCACATTTTGATTTTGATGTACATGGAAATATTTGTAACGAAATGACCTGTGACTATCTGCAGTTTGTCACCATTTTTTATTCTGTACACGCAAAACTAATTTTTATGATGACTAAAAGAAGAAGAAATTGTCACGTGATTAAAATGGCTCATGATATTATCTTGGGAATAGAAATGAATTATTTGGTGATGCGCATTCTAATCTATGGGACTTTTATTATTTATCGTACAACACTGATTTATTTTAATGGTATAATATCAACATGGGAATTTCAAATGAACGATATTGGAGTTTGTACGAATATATTTGAAATTCAGGTTTTTTTTTTGAAACGGTGTACACTTTAGGTTACACAGTATTGAGACTGACTACATTTTTTCTATGTCTATAACAATTGCGTTTTCTTATTGATCCTGATTTATTATATCCATCTCACTTTCTTTCCAATTAGCGGATCAACCTCAGCAAAAAAGTCATTTACTCTTTCCCTACAAGGAGGATAATTTGGATAATTTGAAAAGGAAGCAAAATGAGATATTTAAAGAGATAAATCAACCTATAGGTGTTAGGATGTCATCAGTTACTAATATGGAAATTATTGAAGCGGTAAAATGAAGTTTAACGTACCTACCAGTAAAATATCAGTTTAAAGCTTTAATGACTACAAGACAGTATTGTAATTTGATAAGCTGCTATGAAAAATAAGATAGCTAGTTAGATAGGTCAGACGACGATGACGGTTTACAGCATCATTTAGAGCTGTAAACATTCTTTCCTTGATGTGTGCAGATACATTTGTAGCGAGGAAAAAACACTTTGAGCAACATTTGAACAGTTTTATATAAAAATAAAGATAGAACAACATTAATAGTGGCGGCAACAAACGCAACTAACAATTTTTTTTCACAAATAAAGACAAGAATTGATGTAACGTAACCTACAATAACGATGATAATTAGTGGTCTTTATATTTTCATTACCTCACGTTCCTTCGAATGTTTCAAGTACCTGACTTTTTTATAAGAAATTGAATCAAAATTGAACGCTTATCCAGCTTGATTAATGCTCAGCTGTATTTCATTAACATGTTCAACATACGGTGAATGCGGTTCAAAATAAAAACTTGTTCGGATTCCTCCAAAAAAGTGAAGTCAGTTTCAACTTCACGTCAGTTAGCAAGAAAAATAAGGTGGAATTGAAAGAGAGTGATGCGATGAGAAAAGATCCAAAAACAATTTCTTCTGCGGATATTCAAGAGGATTGAAGGACTGGGACCGTCACAGCAGTTTTGGGACATATGCGATAAAGTCCCTTCTGCCTTAAATTTTATGACATGAAGGAGGAGCCAATTCAGAATGATTATTGAGCTGATGATAATAATTGTCCTGAGGTACAGTGTTCGAATTTGAGTCGGAGGTGACTCCTGGAAGAGGACTGGTAGCACCGGACTGATTCGTGAAATATCAAATGGATAACTTCCTTTATTTATATCCTCACAGTCAGCGAATGATAGAACCGGATTAGCTATAAATCGAATCTGGCTGTATGCGGTCATGCATATAAATCCAGCAGCTTTTCTCTTATCACAATCAAAGTTCCCCCAAATAGTTTTATTTTACGGAATTTTGGTGACTTTGAATTGAATTGCTTTTTCACTTGCATTTCGTATACGCATGCCGGGTGCAGAAGCATCAACCGGATATACAGTTAAATTTCTCATAATGTAAATGTTAGGTGGATCATGGGCTGAAGCCACAAGCATCTCAAATCCATTCATGCCGAGCAGCTTATTAGAAAAGAAATCCGATTTAGGCCGTACTTCTACCTAACATTCTACCTAAAGGAATATAATAATGTACCATTACTACGATTCGATGATTCCTAAGACGGAGATCGGTTTTTGCAGTTTTCTGAACAAGTTCCAGGACCGTGGATCCCAGGTAGTCTTGACAACATAGCAAGCGAAGCAATTCTTACCGAAGAATACTGCTTTTCTCGCGTGGAACAAACAACGAAAATTTTGGCCAAATTCGCGCAGGTAATATTTCTCTGATTTCACCAGAGATGTTATAAAATCTTGGATCTTGGTTTTTTTCTACAATTAACGTTACGGACAAGTTGCAGAATTTTCTCTAATACATTTCACTAGGTCAGTTAGCCGATTGGAGCTTTGTTCATTTGCGAGACATTGTAATGTTATAGTTATTGACAAACAATTCATAAGAAATGAAGCGAAATTTATTTTGAAAGAATTTTAATTTTGGGTTTCGCTTTCACACAATTCCAGGATTGTTCCTTCGAAAGGACGCGTAGTTATTCGGAAAATGAACTTAATTCTTTAAGAGTTTCCTTTCATGAAAAAACAGCAGTTTCATAGTATGATACTTTCACGATTCTTTTCCCTGTTTCAAAATATAGTAATTTGATTAACTAGTAAAAGAAAATTGCGAGCTACATAGGTCAAATGACGATAAAATGCATAAATTGTATTTGATTACTAGTTCCAAACCACATTTATTCTTTATATGTACAGATACATTGCTATAGATAATAAATTTTATATGTGTATTTTTTAATGTTCAGCTATTAAGATTCTTTTTGTCATACTCAAATAAATTCACTGCTGATAGAATAGAATTCTTAGTGATGGGTCAAACCTCTATATAATGTATATGGTTAATTGACGTCGATGTGCAGTGTGGAACTTATATATTATGTTCAAAATATATGGGCCTTTGATCATTATTCAATCGATTTCCTTTCAGCTTCAATTGTCCACCTTTGCCTTAAGTATAGTACATCTAAATGTTATTGTCACTTTAATAAATTTCGTTTCAAAAGATTGCATTTTTGAAGAGAGCATTGCATTTTGATCTTGTCGAATATGGAAATATTTGTAACGAAATGTGCAGTAAGTGTCTAAAATTTTCCAAAATGTTTCATTCAGTATAGGCGAAGAATACTTTTTACTGCGTCTAAAGAAAGGATATATTGTCACCTAATTAAGATGGCTTCCGATATTATCTGGTAATCACGAAAAAAAATATTATTTGGTGATAAGCATTCTAATCTATGGGGACTACAAAAATTGTGCTACAACAGAGATTAATTTCAAATGTATCATATTAACTAGAACTTTCAGATTGGAGTTATGTGTAAAACAAATCTGTACGGTTTTCTTTTTTATTAGGAAATCCAGCTCTATTATTGATAGATGCTCTTTGTGATATTCCGACAATTGCAGGTGGTTACAATAATAAGCAAGGAACCTTCAGGGGAAATAGATCAAGGGAGGAAGAGGTGTATAAATTGACATCGTTTAATGGTTTGAAACTACATTTATTCTTGGTATGAACAGATAAATTAGTATAGATAACATACTTTAAGAGTGAGTTATTTGATGTCTTACCATAAATTTTTACGTCATGGTGCGCAGATAAATGTATTTCTGATGAAATAAAATTGCTTGTAATGGGTCAAACGGCTACACGTTGTATAAATTCAGATCGACGCCAGGTGTGTAATTTGCATTTTTCATGAAAACATAAAGGCGTATAAAATTCATTTACTTAATTGCTTCTCAGATCCAGTTTCAAATTTTTACGTTCGCCTGAAACAAAGTGCATCTGAATTTCGAGGCCACTGTAACGGATATCATTTAAAAAGATTGCATTCAGTGGAAAGAGCATTACGTTTTGTTTTTAACGGAAGTGGAAATATATGTAACGAGATGATCATTAACTATCTAAAATTATTGTACTTCGCGCCTCCTCCTTTAGATCACTAATGGTAGTACCCCGTCCCAGTGCCATTTATGCCACAAGGACAGTATTTTTAAACTTTCGCAGTATACACCATTCTATGGTTCTAGTGACTAGTCTGTCCGCTCGGTCCAATTCTTCATTCCTTTTTCTTGTGCTCAAGAAAAGCCACATGGTGTGTTGAACTAAATAAGGAGACCTTTGCCCGTTTTTACATTCGAAGAATAGAACCAAAGGCTGAGAGCTTTGCAAAGACCATCTTAAACTCAAAAAGAACTTAAGATTTCAATATTTCTGTTCTATACAGTTTCTGAACTATTCACAAGTTTAAATGACATTTCAATGCATTCATTTCTATTCACATCTTTAAGTGATATTTCGATATACTTACTTCTATAATTCAATAATCACTTTTCACTATTATAAATTACAATTCAATACTTACTTTTTCCGTACTTCTTTAAACATCTACCATTAGTGATCTAAAGGAAGAGGCGCGAAGTGCAATTTAATAATTAAACGAACATACCTAAGTAAAGTTCTATTATAATTGTACATAGCGCCTCCTTCGAATGATCACTCCCACCTTTTGGATTTCCCTTATTATCTAATGATAATCCTAACATTAGAAAGTACGGAAACACTTCGAGAAAATGAGGAAGTGAACCGAGCGGACAGACTAGCCACTAGAACCATGGATATATATATATATATACATATATATATATATATATATATATATATATATATATATATATTAT
>JAUMHM010099106.1:0-12209 GCA_032362435.1 Melikaiella ostensackeni
TCTCGCCTAATTTCCTCTAGAAAACAACATACTTTGTCGCTGAGAGATTCTGTGACTTCAAGTGTAGAACCTGCCTGATTTGAAATGGATTCGGTCTTTACATTTTCATCTCAATGAGAAGGTATTGGTTTTATGTCAAAATTGACTTCCACGGATTTCATCAAATCTCGACGTTTTCGGATTCACTAATTGAGAAAAAATGGATTTTACTTTGGCATCTGTCTCTCCTTGTCATCTGTGAAGACGATAACTTTTGAAAAAATAATTCGATTGGTTTGCCCTTTTGGCACACACTTTCAAGCTCAAAAAAAGGCTGTCACACAGCCAATTGAGTCACTTTTAGTCACTTTTTTTCAAGTCATTTTTCAGTAACTTTTTTCAGAAAAGGCACTATTAGTCACTTTTTAAAAAGGAAAAGGTCACTTTAGTAACATTTCTCCAAAGGAAATCTAAGTAATTTATGTAAGGAATCTATATGGTAATCTATATTGTGAGAATGTTATTAAGTATTGAAATTCAAATTATTTTCATTTATGATTTTCTGGTTTCATAGTTCCTACTGTAAAGCATCACACTGAATCTGAAGGTATTAATTTGATCTGCAATAAAATTATCCAAGAATGTTACAGTCCTTTGTTTCTTTATATTGATACAGATTTTTCTATCAGTTGAATACGGTTGCAGCAAGAGCGATACCATAGGTTTAGTGCGGTCGCGGCACAGTTGAAAAAATTTGATACACTAGAACCTCCGTTTAACGGTGGTCTCGGTTATTGCCTGCGATGACCGTGAGGCTCTTCCAACAATCTCTACGATGTAAACAGTCAGGGCCGTATGAACCTTTGCAGTTTAAAGACTGTTGAATACATCTTACTTCATTCAATTCAATTTTGCATTGTAGAATTTCAGTTTCTCTCTATTCAATAATGCACATAAATGTGACATTTTTCTGTGCCTTTGCATTTTGTAAATTAAATTTCTAAATAAAAATGAAGTAATTTGTTAAAATTATGTGATAAATAAGTTCAAAAAACATTTAGTATTAATTAGTAAGTATCAAAATTTCTCAAAATCAGGCCGCAATCGACTTTGGCGAAACAAAATGCAATGACTCTCATTTAGCTTGTTATAAAATTAATTATACAATTGGTCTGAACATTGCTTGCAAAATTAATTATAGCAATTATTATAGTATTCAACCCTGAATTCAGCAATAGAATTTCATCTTATTCTTTGTGTGAACAGTAGTCACTTTTAGTCACTTTTTGTGTTAAAAATTAGTCACTTTTAGTCACTTTTTAGCTTAAATTAGTCACTTTTTTTCCTTTTTCAAGTACATTTGTCTGTGGCAACCCTGCTTAAAAAGAAAAAAAGAGTTGGTTGACCAGCCATTTTTGACCAACGGTTCTAGTTTTATCGATTGAGAATGCGTTTTAAAAAATTAAAAAATCCATTTCCCAGCAAAATTATACGTGATACGAAAAAAATGGTGAGAAGCAAAATTGTTATCATTAAATATATCTACAAATTTTCTCAATATTATTTTTTAAAAAAATAAAAAATTCCATTTTGCGGCTTAAATATGTAAACAAAGATAAAATGTTGCAAAGCAAAATTGTTCACCTCGAAAAGATCAACAAATTTTCCTAAGGCCATTTTATAATAGGTCGCATAATTTTTGTTCAATTGTGAAAAGTGTTATTAAAAATAAAAAATTCCATTTTCTAGCAAAACTATGACAGACACGAAAAAAATGTTGACAGGAACGATTCTTCATCTCAGAAAGATCTGCAAATTTAGTTATAATAAGACACATAGTTTTTGTTTCAATCGTGAAAAATGAGATTAAAAGTAAAAAGTTTAAATTTTTGGAAAAACAGCACAAGATATAATTAAGTGTTTCACGACAAAATTGTTCGCCTAAAATAGATCTACAAATATGCCTTCAACCATTTTTTGATAAGACACGTAGTTTTGGTTTTAATCGTGAAGATGAGATTACAAATAAAAAGTTTGAATTTTTGAGATAAACAACACAAGATATAATAAAGTGTTTCAGGACAAAATTGTTGGTGTAAAATAGATCTACAAATATTCCCTCAACCATTTTTTATAAGACTCGTATTTTTTGTTTCAATCGTAAAAAATGCGATTCAAAGTAACAAATTTAAATTTATGGAAAAATGATGTGAGATACAATAAAATGTTTAAAAGCAAGATTTTTCACCTAACACAGAGTTCTGGGACATTTAATATAATAGAGTTTAAATAATATAGAAAAGTTTGCGTTTTGGACATACTTTAATCGTCCGAAAGAGCTTTAACCAAAAAAAAAATTCACAATCACCAAATTAGAGATGGCAATGATTTGGCAGATTTTTTATTTATGAGAATCTACCTTATTTTCTGAATACAGTAATCATGGGAATAATTAAATTACATTTTATTTACTTTTACAATTTTTTTGAATATTTTGAAGTTGCGATCCATAAGGCCACACGCGCCATTTCGAAATTTTTTAGTAGAGGAAAAAGTTTTCCAAGAATCGAATTTCTAAGTCAGAGACTAGAAATAACTTGCTACCAAAATATGTAAGTGATGAATTGAGGTGTGAAAAGTTGATTAAAAAAAATTGTCCAGTTTAGAGAAAATGGAGGGTTTTTTCACTCGAGGCGCATGTTGCATAAACTTGAAAGAAAATAAAAAACAATGTAATCACATTATAGAAAAAACATTTTGTCACAATTTGTATTAAAATTTATTTGACTTTTCGAGCCCATAATCTCATTTTCACGAGTGGTGCTTGTGCCCTTTTTGATCGCCATCCTTCATTTCAAAAAATAAGTCAGTCAACATTTTGCGCTAATTTTATTATTTACATATTTGTAACGGAGAAACGTAAACACTTCATTTTCTTGATTACATTGAAGGACGTATTTGTAAAGATAATTTGTCTTGAATATCAATTTTTAGAGGAAAGGCTTTTGAATTCCTTTCAGAAACTCGAGCCTGTATCATTGATTGAAAACTAACTTCGTCAGCTACAATAATGTTATCTCTTACAATAATGTTATCTCTTACAATAGAAGTTTTTATTTAAAAACGTAGAGAGAATACTTTGGAAAATAGTTTCGAAAGAATCCACGCATAATAATGTAACATACGGTATAATTTTTTTTATCATGCAAAAATATATCTTCTACATAAATTTGACATTTTTCACTAAATGCCCCTCTTCTCCCTATTATTTGAAAAATCCCCTGAAAGACTTTAAATCCAGAAGATTGACCCTTTCAAACTTCGAACCAAACACCTTTTGTATGCTGGACCCCCTCCCACTTAACTCACAAGAAGAAGCCAAACCAAAATTAAATTTTTTCAACTGTATCAATAACAGGTTTCACAGGCCGAAATGATTTGAAACAGGAAAAATAAGGAAATATTCCTATCGAAAAAGAAGAACTTTCTACAAAATACATGAATTTTCAACCAAATAGTTGAATTTTCATCTAAAAACGAGCAATTTCCGACAGAAAATGGTCTAGGCAAAATTTAAAATTGAAAAAATTAATTTTCAACCAAAAAACGAATTTTTCAACAAAAAAGTGAAATTTTCATTCCAAGAGATGAATTCTCAACCAAAAAATGACTTTTTAACGAAGCTGTTCAACTTGCGACCAAGGAGTTGAATTTTCAACAAAGTAGTTGAATCCTCAAGCAAAACAGATTAATTTTCAACCAAACAGTTTCATTTTCAAACCACAAAGATGAATTTTCTACAAAACAGTTGCATTTATAACATGAAAATATGGTTTCTCAACAAAAATTTTATTTTTAACTAATAGGTAGAGTTTTTTACGAAAATAGTTGAATTTTTAACTAAAAAGGATGGCTTTTTAAGAAAATCGTTGAATTCTCAACAAGATAAAGATGATCATGAAGATGAATTTTCAAACCAAAAATTACGATTTTTAATGGAAAATGTTATAGTCGATACTTCAACCGAAAAGATTTTAATTTTCAATATAACAGTGGAATTTTGAACCAAATAGATGAATTTTTAACCAAATAGTTGAATTTGCAACCAAGAAGATGAAGTTTCGATAAAAAAATATGAATTCTCAATGAAAAATGTAATAGTTTATATTGCAACCAAAAAAGTTTTTAATTTTGTATAAGAAATAACAGAATTCAATAAAAAAAGACGAAGATTTTTTAGTCAAAATAGGAAGAAAAATGTCAATCAAATTGTTGAATTTTCAAGCCACAAGGATAAATTTTTTACGAAACAATTCAATTTTTAACACGAAAATGTGAATTTTTAACAGAAAAGTTCATTTTTAACCAAATAGTAGAATTTTCTACTAAAAAAGTTCAATTTTCAACTAAAAAGAATGACTTTTTAACAAAATTGATAAATTTTCAAACAAATGATCAAATTTCTAAACAAAGAAGGTGAATTCTCAACTAAACAGTTGCACTTTCAACCAATAAGAATGATTTTTCAAACCATAAAGACGAATTTCAACAAAATTGTCGAATTTTCAATCTAATAGTTGAATTTTTAACCAAATAACACGAATTCTGAATGAAAAATTTATTGTTGATGCTTCAACCAAAAAAGGTTTTAACTTTCAACATAACACTGGAATTTCGAACCAAATAGTTGAACTTTTAAGCAAAAAGATGAATTCTCAATCAAAAATATAACAGTATACTTTTCAACCAAAAATTCTTGAATTTTCTTATTGGGTTCTATTAATTCAGTTTACATTTGAGTAAAAAGAACGAGAAAAAGGGGAAAAATTGAACTGTTTTGGAAAAAATTCATCTTTGTGGCTTGAAAATTCAACAATTTGATAGAGATTTTTTCAAAGTGGGACATTAAAAATAATATGCAAAAAAGTAGCAATTAGCACCTTCTAATAAAGTATAATTAATTTGGAGCTGATTAATATATGGTTTGGTTTGACATATTAGCAAACTGCGTAGTTAAAAAAATTATCTTCATAATATTGTTACTTTTGTGAATAATTATTTTTCTTCTGTGACCCTTGTTCAAGCCAAGATTTAAAAAATTTTTGAACAACTGAGACACGGTGGGCTTGAATTGAATTCAACCGAAAAGGTTTTGCACCTCTTGTTTTTTTTTTTTTTTTGAAATCATTTCAGTGATACCTCACGATTATTTTTGGACCAACTTTTATTATTATAAGAAAAACTTTCAATACAAACGTCAGTAGAAACGCGAATAATGAGAAAAACATTACTTTTTGACGAACTTTCATAAAAGTGGCTATTTTTCAACATGCTGTATCTTCAGACATATGAGAGGTGTAAGATTTTTTTTATATCTGCTTGAAATTAAGTCTGCTTCAACTCATATTTTGACTATTTTTGTCTACATTGCACAGGAAGTATTCTATTTCACAAAAACTGAAACTATATACTTTTTTGACAAGTTTTTCAGATGAATATAACTTCCGAAAGCTGCATTTCCTAATCTATAAGTGAGATCAATAATTCTTTTCTTAATTTTACAGGAAATTTAATGTACTTCAATTTTTGGTCAGACGAATTTGAGATACCATGCTCTGAAATAAAGAAATATTTTAAAAAGTGATAAAAACTGAAATTTTTCCCACTTTCTCCAAAATTTTAATGGGCCCCGGATGTCCAAAGATGTTTAACGTTCAGATACTTATTTTCGATTCCAAACTACAGAGTTTTAGCTACAAAAGCAACGCTTTGGAGTTATTCTTACAAAAATGTACACAATAGCCTGAAAATAAAAATAAAAAAGTAAGTTTATTCGACAATCCTTTAAGCGATTTTTTTTTATTTGATCTCAAAATAATCGTGAGACATCACTGAAATGATTTTCAGAAGAAAAACGATAGGTGCAAGCGCTTTTGAATTGAACTCAATCCAAGCCCAACATGGAGAGCTTTCAACTGTTTATACATTAGAAAAAAATTTAAAAGTCCAAGTAAACAAAATCAGAAAAAGTAGGTTCTTCAAATAGTCATTTTTGCGTTTTCAAATTATTTCTTTCTACTTACATACTTAGAAAAATACATTTAAACATATTTAAACATTGGTATTTTACATATCTTTCATCTTTTTGATTTCTTTTTCTTATGTATTTGTATCAATAGAAAGTGCTGAAATGTTCGAAAGATTTTTCAAAGCTAGCTAAAAAAAATGCACTCAACTCCCGATTAAAGGCACCTCGGCTCATGTCCTTCCTAGAATGTCTGCGAGCTTGCACTTGTGGGCGAGAGGTCGAAGACGGCGAGAGAGGGGATTCCCGCCGCCTCACATTCGTCGATACGGGATTTGAGAAGCCGAGAGAGAGAGAGGCGCCGAACTCAGCGGAGTTCGCAGTACCCCCTGGCTGTTTACATCGTAGAAATTCTTGGAAGAGTCTCACGGTCAAAGTAGGCAACTCCCGATACTGGACTTGAACGGAGAGTTGAGTGTACTTAAAATATAAAAATGACTAGAAACCCGTACGTTATCGAAAGTTTTTAATAACAACTGAAATCCTCTTTTCGTTCCCTTCTTTTGAAAAAAATCGCTTTTTTTTAGGAACAAATCCCCTTTTTTACCTGAAATTGAATTACTGAACTGCTGTGATCCATGGAATAAATAAAAAACTTTTAATCAAAAATATGAAATTGTTACGAAACACAGTAGACTATACAGTTACATATTGAGTTTTATTATGCGTCATGTGAACTTATTCAAGTTTCTTATTTCTGAAATAGAATCATGGGACTCTTTTTTATTGGTGAGCGTTGCAGTATTCGACAAGCCTCATTCGAAAATGCCAGTAAAAGAAAATGATTTTCAGTGATATATTCTTGGAAATCGTAGACTGGTTTTGTTAGGGGATTCACGAAGTGTCACTCAATAACAAATGGTGTGTTCTTTGACTAAAACTTTAGACTTGAAATAAATTGTATTCTAGAAATGGCTTGTATTAATTTTTGTGAAACGATGACTGTCAAGAAAATATAGCGCTGAGAAAATTTAGAGTAGTTTTCAGCTCTCTAAATTACACTTATACTATATAAAATATCAGATTGAGGAATTTCAATTAGTCAGGGAATTTTTATGTGATTAATTAAAATTAGAAACAATACATTCTTTAGAAAAATGAAATAAGTTTCAGATCAAAAATTATAGTAAGAACAGGGTGTATACTCACCTAGAGAACCTGGATTTGACAGGAAACTTTTATATACCTGGACAAATCTGAAAATGTCAGGAAATTTTTCTTTCAAGTCGTGGAATTTTTTCGAGTGTGCTAATTTTTTTTATTTGTAATATACCTGTAAAATTGAATAACAACGATTTTTTATTTGTAAAAGTAAATTTATGGTACTGGATTTATACTAATTCAAATCAAACTTCTCTTTTTCGTTTTTACTATTCTCAGGAAAATATATCTTAGTCGAAGTATAAATATGTTAAATATGCACTAAATTATAACTATGAAGATAAAATGAAAATTTTTTTCAATTATTATTCAAGTTCATGTACTACAGAAACAAATTTAAGAAATGATTAATTATGTTTTTAGTATTATTAATTTTTCTAGTCATTCAATGGTGTAAATTAATATATTTAAGAATATCCTGTAATCATTTGCAAAACTTCCTTAATTAAACACATCAATTAAGTTGAACACAAGATCGATTTTCTACTGAAAAAAATGAATTTTCAACAAAATAGTTAAATTCTCAACTGGAGCAGCTTAATTACCATATCGACCAAACATTTGTCTTTTTGACCAAAAAGATTAATTTTCTACCAAAGAGGACGAATTTTCAACTAAAAAAGATCAATTTTACCCATAAATAGAATATTTAAATTTTCAGTCAAACAAATCAATTTTCACCAAGAAAAAAAACGAATTTTCAACAAAATAATTCAATCCTCAACTAAAGCAGATTAATTATCAAGCAAAAGGTTGCCTTTTCAACCAAAAATATTAATTTTCTACGCCAAAAAGAAGAATTTACAACAAAGTACATAAATTTCCAACCGAATAGTTGAATTTTCAACTGGAAAAGATAAATGTTCAACCAAAAATGGAATAGTCCAATTTTCAGTTAAAAAATTAATTTTGAACCAAAGAAAACATATTTCTAACAAAACAGTTAAACTTTCAACCAAAAAGAGCAATTTTCAACTTGAATGATGAATCATTAACCAGAGAAATGAATTTTTAATGAACTAGTTCCGCTTTCAACCATGTAGTTGGATTTTCAACCAAAAACGATGAATTTTGAACCAAAATTGTAATTATTCATATTTCAACCAAAAAAGATTCAAATTTTTCATCAGAAACAGTTGAATTCTACCAGAAAAAGCGAATTTTCAATGAAATAGTATAATTTTTAATCCACAAATATAAATTCTCTACAAAATAGTTGAATTTTCAACCAGAATAGATCAATTTTCTAACAAAAAGTTGCATTTTTATCAAAAAAAGATGAAATTTTAACCAATAGAGATGAATTTTTAAACCAAAAGGACGAATTTTCTACCAAACTATTAAAATTTCAAGCCAGATATAGACGAATATTCTACAAAGCTATTAAATTTTAAACCAATCAGTTGCATTTTTAACCAGAAACTGTGAAATTCTTAACGAAAGACATGAACGTTTAAACCAAAAAGACGAACTTTCAACTAAATAGTTTAATTTTCTACCAAACTGCTGAAACTTCAAGCCAAAAATATGAATTTTCAATAAAAAAGTTTATTATCCCATATTTATATATTCACAAGGACTGGATAAATATAATTTATAATAAGCTCGCGAAATTTTATACATATTCCGACTTTTTTATGTTAATTACTTAACATTCAACTATTCACAAGTGGATAAAAAGTTTTAGTTATTCGACTATTATGTAACGCTTTGAATTTGAAAGGGCTAAGAGTCAATTGCTTTGAAAAATGCAGTACATAATACTTGAACGGCTCCTTATTAAGAAAAATTATACACTGAAAGATCTAGAATTACCTGGAAAAAACCTGGAATTTTCGGAATTTTTTTCCAGGATTTGAGTACACTCTGAGGAGGTATGAAGATAATCAATAGAAATGGACAGTGTTGAGCAAGACAGACACATTAAATATAAGCAACACTATAATAAATAAGATACTGATAAACATTTTTAAAAATATTTTCCATTGTATTTTGAAAATCGTTTTTAATTTTACGCTGTTGTAATTTATAAAAAATGTTATGACGTATGTAAAATGTAGGGATTGTATTTAAAATTTCAAATGGATGATTGCCAACTGTTATGTTGGAATGTTTAACGTATTATTTATTCTCTGTTGATGCCATAAAAATTTAGATTTTTGTTATATATTTGTTTAAAATATTAAATAATTACGAACTTGGATAAGGTTTAGTATGTTTTCTGATGAGGAATTGTAACAAAGTTAGTTACTTTTGCGAAAGATGGCCCTGCAACGGTACAGTTTGATAATAACTTAATATGTTTGAAAATCACTTCCATATTCCGCCCTTTTCTCGTTTTTTCGCTTAAATGCGAACTGAATTATTAGATTCCAATAGAAAAATCCAACTGTTTTGGGTTAAAAGTAAATTTGTTATTGTTGGAATGTGTACTGTTATATTTTTGTTTCAGATTTTTTCTCGCTTGGTTGAAAATTTGATTGTTTGGTTGAAAATTAAATTAATTTGTTGGAAATATATCTATTTTGCTAAAAATTCATCATTTCTGGTGAAAAGTTAAACGACTTGGTTGAAAATTAAACTAATTTGTTGCAAATCAATTTTTCTGGTTGAAAATTCATCTCTTTAGTTCCAAAAATAACTATTGTGTTGGAAATTCGTTTCATTTTTGGTTGAAGATTAATTTTTTAATCCAAAATTTACCTGTTCCATTTTCGGTTGAAAACTTATCTTTTTCAATTGAAAAATCTTTTTTTTGTTGAAACTTCAACTGTTTGGTTGAATGTTGAAAACTTAACTGTTTTATTGAAAAATTCGTTTCCGTTTTGGTTGAGTGTTAATTTTTTCAACTGAAAATGTAACTATTCTATTTTTGGTCGATAATTAATATTTTTAATTGAAAATTGGCATTTTCTAGTTTAGAATTCATCTCTTTGGTTGGAAATTCATATATTTTGTTGAAAGTTTGACTTTTTTGATCAGAAGTTAATCTCCTAGGTTGAAAATTCATCCTTTCTGATTTAGGATTCTACTATTTCTTTGAAATTTTTTTCATTTTTTTCGTCAAATTCAACTGTTTTTGATTTCAAAATTGAAATCTTGTTTGGCTGGAATGTCAACCATTACATGTTTCGTTAAAAATTCATCTTTCTTGGGTGAAAAATCAACTACTTGGTTCAAAGTTGAGCTCCTTGTAAAAAATATTTTTTTTGGCTGGATCATTCGTAATTCTAATTACAAATTCAACAATTTGGTTAAAAACCAAACTATTTGGTTGAGAATTCACTTTTTTGTTGAAGATTCAACTAATTGAATAGAAAATTCAACTACTTTAGTAGAAGATTCAACTTATTAGTTAAATGTTAACTATTTATTTGAAAATTTGACTATTTCCTAGAACATTAACTTTTTTTATGAAAAATATGATATTTTTTGGTTGAAAATTTAACTGTTTTGAAGATCATTTGTCTTTTTCGCTCCGAAATTCAACAATTTGTTGAAAATTCATGTATTTTATTGAAAATTCGTCTTTTTTGGTACAACGTTAATCTTCTTGGTAGATAATTTATTTTTTTGGTTGAAAATTTGACTATTTGGTTAAAAATCTATGTTTTTTGGTTAAAAATTCAACTGCTTGTTTGGAAGTTTAACTACTTTGTTAAGAATTCATTTTTTTAAATTGTCCTCTTTGGTTGAAGACTTAACTGCTTGATTAAAAATACGTTTATTGTTTGGTTAAAAATTAATTTTTATCTAAAAATTTACCTTCACAAGTTAAAAATTAAACTATTTTTTAGAAAATGCACATTTTTAAATGAAAATTCTTCTTTTTAGGTAGAAAATTAATCTTGTTTGTTGTAAATTCATCTTTTTAGTTGAGGATTCAACTATTTAGTTAAAAATTCGTTTTTCCATTGAAATCAGTTGATTGAAAATTCGTTTCTTGTTTTGTTGAAGTATAATTTCTTAAACTGAAAATTTAACTATTGCATTTTTGGTGGAAAACTTATGTTCCTAACTCAAAATTCATGTATTTTGTTGAAAACTCATCTTTTGGTAGAAAATGAATCTTCTTGGTTGAAAATTTATCTATGCAGGTTGAAAATACATATTTCTTGGTGGAAAATTCATCTTTCTTGGTTGAAAATTTATCCTTCTCGGTTGAAAGTTAACTCTTTTGTTGAAAATTTAATCGTTTTCGAAAAAATTTGTCTTTGGCTTAAAAATTAAATTGTTTGGTTAAAAGTTGAACTATTTTATTGAAAATTTGTCTCTTTTGGTTGGAATTTCAACTTTGATCAAAAATTAATTTTTTATCTGAAAATTTTATCCTTCACAAGTTATTAATCAAACTATTTGGTAGAAAATGCATGTTTCTCCTGAAAATTCGTCTCGTTGGGTAGAAAATTAATCTTGTTTGTTGAAAATTCATCTTTCTGGTTGAGGATTCAACTATTTTGTTGAAAATTCGTTTTTTCCATTGAATTCAGTTGATTGAGAATTTATTAATTTTTTTGTCTAAGTATAATTTCTTAAACTGAAAACTTAACTATTGCATTTTTGGTTGAAAACTTATGTTCTTAGCTAAACATTCATATATTTTGTTAAAAATTCGTCTTTTGGTAGAAAATCAATCTTCTTGGTTGAAAATTCATTTTTCTGGGTTAAAAATTAACTTTTTCGTTGAAAATTCAACTTTGGTTGAAAATTCATTTTTTTATATGAAAATTTATCCTTTACAAGTTAACATTCAAGCTATCTGGTAGAAAATGCATGTTCTTTATGAAAATTCGTCTTGTTGGGTAGAAAATAATCTTGTTTGTTGAAAATCAATCTTTCTGGCTGAGGATTCAAATGTTTTCTTAAAAATTCGTTTTTTCTATTGAAATCAGTTGGTTGAAAATTCTTTTCTTGTTTTGTTGAAGTATAATTTCTTAAACTGAAAATTTAACTATTGCATTTTTGGTGGAAAACTTATGTTCCT
>JAUMHM010099106.1:12309-23972 GCA_032362435.1 Melikaiella ostensackeni
AACTCAAAATTCATGTATTTTGTTAAAAACTCGTCTTTTGGTAGAAAATTAATCTTCTTGGTTGAAAATTAATCTATGTAGGTTGAAAATACATATTTCTTGGTTGAAAATTCATCCCTCTTGTTTAAAAATCAACTTCTTTGTTGAAAATTACCTTTTTTGCAGAAAATTGAACTCTCTTTGAAAAAATTCATCTTTTTGGCTAAAAAATTGAACTCTGGTAAAAGTTTAAATATTTTGTAGAAAATTCGTCTCTTTTGTTGAAGTCATTTTTTTGGTCAAAAATTCAACTGTTTTGGAAAAAATTCGTCCCTTCGGATTAAATTTCATCTTTTATGGTAGAAAAGTCATCTTTCTTGATTGAAAATTCATCTTTCTCAGTTGAAAATCAACTTTTTTGTAGAAAATTCAACTGTTTTCTAAAAAATTCATCTTTTTGGCTTGAAAATTTAACTGTTTGGTTAAAAGTTTTACTATTTTTTTGAAAATTCGTCCCTTTTGTTAAAGTCACCGTTGTCGGTCGAAAATTCAACTGTTTTGGTAAAAATTCGTCACTTTGGATTAAAAATTCATCTTTTATGGTAAAAAACTCATCTTTCTTAATTGAAAATTCATCTTTCTCGGTTGAAAATCAACTTTTTTGTAGAAAATTGAACTGTCTTTAAAAAAATTCATCTTTTTGGCTTAAAAATTGAACTCTTTGGTTAAAAGTTTAACTATTTTGTTGAAAATTCGTCTCTCTCGTTGAAGTCATCTTCGTTGGTCGAAAATTCAACTGTTTTGGTAAAAATTCGTTCCTTCGGATTGAAAATTCATCTTGTATGGTAGAAAAGTCATCTTTCTTGCTTGAAGATTCATTTTTCTCGGTGGAAAATAATCTTTTTTGTAGAAAATTCATCTTTTCGGCATGAAAATTTAACTGTTTTGTTAAAAGTTGAACTATTTTGTTGAGAATTCGTCTCTTTTGTTAAAGTCATTTTTGTTGTTAAAAAAATTCAACTGTTTTGGTAAAAATTCATCCCTTTGGGTTATAAATTCATATTTTATGTTAGAAAAGTCATCTTTCTTGGTTGCAAATTCATCTTTTTCGGTTGAAAATTAACTTTTTTGCAGAAAATTCAACTGTCTTCGAAAAAATTCATCTTTTTGGATTGAAAATTGAACTCTTTGTTTCAAAGTTCAGCTATTCTGTTGAAAACTCGTCTCTCTTGCTTGAAAGCTCAACTGTTTGGTTGTTTATGTCACTGTTTGACCAAAAAATTAATTTTTTTATTGTTGAAAATCCATCTCTTTCGGCACAAAATCTCTTTTAGTTGATAATTCAACGCAAAAAGATAGCCGAAAATTGGTAACGTAGTTTATGGACGACCCATTATACGTTATGTACATCTCTTTTATAACGTGTTTAGTGTTCACGTAATCTCTTTGAAGGGATTTCAATTTGTTTTCATCATTATACTTACAACTTTCGACTGTAATTAAAATATGTATATCACCTATTACGATGCGAAAGAGAGGGCTCATAGGATCAAAGCCATTAAAAGCGTTAATGGATCGTTCGATCGAAGGTGCATAATTAACCAATCGCTTTATTATTTTTGCATTTGTAACTTTTGTTTGCAGGACTTTGAAATTTCCTCGCGATTTTATTTTTAATTGAGATTTGCTTGATTATGAGTGGCATGGTTATTCTCCTAAACTTCGAATTGGTTATAAACAACTTTTTTGGTCTAAAAAATTATGGGTATTTTCTCGAGTACAAAATTAGTTCCATACGTTTAGACTCGATCTTGGTATAAAGTACATAAATGTACGGACTGTCCGGGTGTTGAGACTCGGCCAAAAATAAATGTTCCATTTTGCCGCGATTTCATATGTTTTCAGTGTTCAATTTAATATTTTTCCAGTTTTCAATTTAATATTATTGTTCGTTGCCGAAAACCATGGAGAGAGAAAAATCACCATCAATTTTTAACCCTTAAGAGAAATTTCCATCATTCTAAATTTTTTAATTCCAGAGGGCACCTTATGATATTAATCTCTTAAAAATAATTTTAATATAGGTACGTTTAAAAGTTCCAGACGATTTCACTGAATATTCTTAATCTTTCAAAAAATTGAAAAATATTTCAATATAGATTTGAGATTTTACAAGATTTTGAAGGTTTTAAAAAGCGTAAATTAATTCCCGAATATTTTTTTAAAATTTCAAAGGATTTTAATGTATTACTGAAATATTTCAAAGATCTGAAACTGATACAAAAATGTTGAATTATTTTTCAGAATTCGTAATATTTTTGAGGCATGTGAGAAGATTTCGATAGAATTTGATGTATTTCAAAAGAGGACAATAATTATTGGCCCGATTGGGCACATGTAACTATTAAAGGCTTCTCGTTCGATCACCAAAGTTGAGCAGAGCTTGGCGCGGTTAGATTCGGATAGGGGCCAGTTGTACTAGATGGGGAGTTTTTAACAAATCTTCAGCTGCCTCCTCTCTCAAAATACTAAAACGAGGTTAAACTCTGCACACGACGCTTAAAATTCTTGTGGCATTGTGTTTGCAAATTTGAAAAAAAAAATTTTTGGAAACGCCTTAGCACTAAAAAATGGATAATAAAATATTGTAATATATTGAGATATTGGATGATTCTTTTGCCAAATTTTCATCAATTATCATTCATCAATAGTGTAATAAATTCCAAGGTCTCACAAAAGATTGTAATAGATTTTACGAATTTCAAACAATTTGGAAGATTTCAAGAAATTTACTTTGAATATCCATAAAATTTTCAAGTCTTTTGAAAGATTTCTCAACATTTTAATGGATTCCATAATATTCAAAAGAATTTTGTAAGATTTCTTGAACTTTCTAAATACTTAAATTTATATTCTAATTAATTCAAGAATATTACTAATTGAAGAGAGGAAAGCTGAACGGTGCTAAGTCCAATCAACCTAATTTTACAACAGAAGCAAAGAAACCTTAATTTTTTCACAAGACTAGGTGTAAAATAGCGATAAAGGATGTCCAAATATCTGCTAAACAACATAAAATTAAACACCTAGTCTCTTCGGAATTTTTCGGCTTTGCAATTCAAATCTGAACTTTTTTTAATTTGCAGGACACTCAAATTCGGCATCCATCGAATTTCATTACCTAGAAATTTTTACATTTTCATATCGAATTTCGAAAAAAAGAAAGTTTACAGTTTTTTCTCTCTTAGTTCTACAAAAAATCACGTAGAAAAAAAAAGTTTACCACAGATATTGCTCCTTCTGCTAGTGATACCCCTTAAAATATTATGAAATCACTTCAAATCCTCACAATCCGTTGAAATCGCATAAAATCCCTTGAGAAACCCGTGAAATTCTATGAAAGCTGATATATCCTGAAGTCCTGGAAAGTTTATTAAAATACATCTATATCTCTAAAATCCCTTAAAATTATTGTAATCGTCTGAAATTTGATCAAATCTGTTCGAATTATATTTCAAATCCTTTAAAATCTATTAAAATATTATAAAATCCCTTTGAATTCCGTGAAATTACGCGAAATCTGATGACATTCTTTGAAATTCCTTGAAATATTTGAAGCCCTATGAATTTCTTTGAGATTCCGGGAAATTTATGAAAACACTTTACTGAGATCCTTGAGCGTCCCTTAAAATTACTGAAATCCTCGGAAATCTTACGAACTCCGTTAAAATTCCTTAAAAATCCTTTGGGCTATTTTAAATTACCCTAAGATATTTCAAAGGCTTTGAAATCTTTTGCAATACCTCGACATTTTTAAAGCACTTGAAAATTCCTTAGAATCTCTTAAAATACCCTAAAATCTTTCAAATCCTTTGAAATTCCTTGAAATTCTTGAAATGTATTCAAAATTTCTTGAAACCTTTTGGAATATCCTAAAATATTTAAAATTCTTTAAAAACTTCACAAATAACTTGAAATACTTGATAATCTCTTTGCTTTGAAACCCATTTGAGATATATTTATAAAATCCTTGAAATCCCGTGAAATTACATAAAATCTTATGGTATTCCTGAAATCCCTTGAAATATTTCAAGTCCTATGAATTCCTTGTAGATTCCGGAAAATTCATTCAGATACAAAATTTTTTGATTAAAGAATTTCCATCCAATCGAATAAAGTGGGAGTAAACGGAATTCAAGGCAAACTCAACAGAATTTAAGTGAATCTAGAAAAATATTTTTAAAAAACAATGAATTACATCAAATTTGAGTGAAATGAGAGAATTCAGTGAAATTTATACAAATTCAGGGCGAATTTTTTAAAAATTCGAATGAAATGAATACGATTCAAAAATATTTAAAAAATTCACTGAATTCATTAAATTTTGAGAGAATTTATAAAAAATCAGAGGAATTGAAAAGAATTTGATCAAATGCCCAAAAATTCAAATCGAGTTTGACGGACTTCTGGGTAAATTAGAAAATATATATAAAGAATCAATTGAAATGTGCAGAATTCAAGTGAATTCAAAAGAATTCAGAAAAAACTAAAAAAATTTAAGAGAATTCAAAACAATTTAAGAGAATTCAGGATTTAAGGGAATTGAAGGAAAGTCAAGCGAACTCATGGAGAAGAATAAAAAATCAAGAGAATTTCCGAAAATTTAATTAAATTCAGGATAAATTAATACGAATTCAGGGTGAATTCAAAATGAGTTCAAATGCATTGAATAAAATTCATAAAATACAAAATATTTCATTTATTGCAATAAAATTTGTGTTAATTCAGAAGAATTTGGTGAAATTTATAGGAATTCCAGATGAATTAAAAATAATTCAAGTGAATGGATCAAAATTTTTAAGATCCAAAGAATTGCATTGAATTTAGATAAATGGGACCAAATAGAATTAGTGAAGACGAGTTTCATAAAATTCAGAAGAATTCAAGGAGAATGCATAAGTCTTTAAGGTGAATTAAATAAAAAATTGCAAATCCAAAAAAATATTCATGGAATATTGTGGATTTTCAGGGAATTCCAGAGAATTCAGGTTGATTGTTTGAGAGTTGAGAATAATTCAAGGTAATTAAAGAGACTTTGACAAAATTCATACAAATTTGATTGAATTAAAGAAAATTTATAAATAAAAAAATTTCCATCGAATTGAATAAAATGGGATTAAACGGAATTGACTTTGAAAAAATTCGAGCGAATTAAGAAGAATTTAAGGGAAATGAGAAGAATTTAACGAAATTCATAAAAGTTTAGGGCGAATTGAAAAAAAATAAAGTGAACTGAAAACGATTAAAAAATATTTTAAAAATTTATTGAATTCTTTAAATTTTGAGGGAATTTATTAAAAGACAGAGAAATGTAAAAGAATTTGATAAAATGCCTAGGATTTGGAGGCGAGTCTAAAAGACTTCATGATAAATTTTAAAAAACAAACAAAAAATTTTTAATCCATTGAATTAAGTAGACTTCAGGGAGAACAAAGTCAAGGGGATTAAAAAGAATTTAAACGAATTTAAAAAATGCAAAATATTCTATTGATTTCAGTAAGATTGGAGTTGAATTAGAAAAAATGAAGGGAATTTAAGAGAATTTGTAGTCAATTAAAAAATTTTAAGAGAATTCAAAAGAATCTTTAAAAGTTAAAAAAAATCCAGGATTAATTAATAAAAATTTAGGGTGAAATCCGAATAAATTCATAAGAATTGAAAAAAATGCATAAAATGCAAAATATTCCATTTATTGCAGTAAAATTGATGGTAATTAAGAAGAATTCGGTGAAATTGATACGAATTCAAGATGAATTAAAAATAATTCAAGTGATTGAAACAAACATTTTTAAAACCAAAAAAGATACATTGAATTTAGTGGATTTCGAGGAGATTCCAAAGAATTCGGATTGATTTTATAAGAATTTAGAAGCATTTAAGGAAATTCAAGAGACTTTCATAAAATCCATAAGAATTGAAGTGAGTTGAAGAAAATTTTAAAAATAACAAAATTTGCAATGAATTGAGTGAAATGGGAGTAAACGCAATTGAAGGAAAGTTAAAAAAATTAAGAATATAAATAAAATTTAAAAAACCAATATATCAAATAAAATTGGAGCGAATGTAATAGAATTTGAGGGAAATGAGAAGAACCATGGTGAAATTAATGAAAATTCGAGGCGAATTTTTAAAAAATCCAGTGAATTAAAGAAGAATTGAAAATATTAACGAAATTCATTGATTTCATTAAATTTGGAGAGCATTTTATAAAAGTGCAGAGAAATTCAAAAGATTTTGATAAAATATCTAAGAATTCAGGACAAGTTTAAAGGTCTTTAGAATAAATTTTAGAAAACTAAAAAAAAATCCATTGAATTGAGTAGAATTCAGGGAGAATTCAAAAGAAATCAAGAGAATTAAAAAGAATTTAAAAGAAATTTTAAAGAATTCAGGGTGAATCCCAAATGAATTCAAATAAATTGTAAATATTCCTAAAATTCAAAATACTTAATTGATTTCAGTGAAATTGGAGTTAATTTAGAAGAACTGGAGGGAATTCAAGAGACTTTCATGAACATCATGAGAAATTGAGTCTATTTGAATAAAATTTTTTTATTAAAATATTTCCATCGAATTGAATGAAATGGGAGTGAGCGGAATTCAGGGAAAATTCAACAGAATTAAAGTGAAGTAGAAAAAAAATAGAATAAAATTAAAGTGAATTTAGAAGAATTTAAGGGAAATGAGAAGAATTCGATGAAATTCATAAAAATTCAAGTGAATTGGACACGATTTAAAAATATTTAAAAAAATCATCGAATGCATTAAATTTGGAAAAAATTTATAAAAAATCAGAGGAAAACAAAAGAATTTGATGAAATGCCTAATAATTCAAAGCAAGTTCAAAAGACTTCAGGTGAAATGTAAAAAGAATTTGAAAAAATATAACAAATCCATTAGATTAAGTAGAATTCATGTGAAATCAGAAGAATTCAGAAAATTAGTTTGAGATTAATTAATAAAAGTTCAGGGTGAATTCCAAATGAAGTCAAAAGAATGGAAAAAAATCCAAGACTTTGTCATTCATTTCAATAAAATTGGAGTGAATTTAGAAGAATTCGATGAAATTCATACGAATTCAAGATGAATTAAAAGTAATTTAAGTGAATTGAACAAATTTTTCTCAATACAAAAAGTTCTATTGGATTCAGATAAATAGGAATGAATAGAATTGGTGATTCGTAATTCATAGGTTTTTAGGGTGAATTGTAAAAAATGCAAAAGAATTCAAGAAAATTCAGAAATAGGTACAGACTTGAATTCAATAGTGAACAACTCTTGAGTTCTTTGTTTAAATTCATCGAAAAAAAAGTGACTAAAGTGATCTCTTCATTCATAAAAGTAACTATAGTAACTTTATCTTCAAAAAGTGACTAAAAGTGATTTTAATAACTTCTAATTATTTAGTAATTCAGGTGTCACTAAATTGTATTTAATAAGACATGGCTGACAATATTTTTAAAAATTATCCAACATAGGCGGGGGGGGGGGTCCAAACCAATATGTTAGGAGGGGTGAAAATTGTGAGGAGGTATTTTTTAAGTCTTTCGGTCTTCAAGTAAAGTACAAAACGAAACTACTTTGAAGTTCGTTTATTAATTCTAACGTTTCGGCCTAACACTGCGAGCCCTTTTCAAAGAACCTGAAGAATATAATAATAAAATAATATATAACATAATAATAAGCATGCTGTATATTTTAAAAGAATTAAGAGTGAAAATACTATAAATGCCTGAATTAAACATCATTGAAGGAATAAAATCTTTCTACTATTAGAGTCAATACATGTCAGCGATTATGTCAAATTTTTATAAAATTATTAAAGTGAGACTCCAATTCTAAAAAACGAGTTATATAAAATAACGTCCGTAGAAGAAAGCCTTATAAAAATTGAAGAGGCTTTTTCAAATGTGAGACTACATATTTAAATAACAAATAAAAATGTCACTTTATGATGTTTTGGGACAGCGACAAACATATGAGTGAGCAAAAAAATGAAATACAATAAGGCGGTCTTATATGTAAGGATGAAGACGAAATCTAAAGGAACCACAAATGAGGAAAGCGCGCAATAATTCGTCTTTAAGTATTTTTTTCTGTAGCCAAAATTGCAATATTATTGAAAACAAAAACAAAGCAATGGTTAAAGTTCCGACATTGCTGTGATAAACCTGCATCCAAATTACCAACTCTACAATCTCTTTTGTGTTCAGCAACTCTAATTTTAAGTCTCCTATCTGTTTCACCAATATAAATTTTTTCATAACATTTACATTTTATTGTATATTTCACACAGAAAAAACTAGAATGTTAAATAGAATCAATTTTCGGATTCCAAACTCACTTATTTTTGAAAATGTGTCCAAAGGAATCAAATTATGTCGTCCGAGAGAACCACTTTTGTTGACAGATTGGCACGAGAAGAAACAAGTTTCAGAGAAGTAGCTTTCCACTTGACAGTTATTATAACCTAATAAAAAGCTTTTAAAGTCATAATGTATTCGTAATGTATAACGAAGATATTAAGTGAATAAAGTCAAGTTGTAAATATTTCATGTGATTCGAAATGATACAAGGACTTTTCTGTAAACATCCTTTTTAGGTTAATTGATGTATGTTGTAAACATAAAAGCACATTCACGAGCGTGTGTGGCTTGGAAACATTCGACCTAAGGTACTAGTTTATATAGGAGTGCTCGGCCGCCATGATCGTACCACTGTGCTTGGTGCACAATTGAAATTTTGATTTTAAAACAAATTGTAATTGTGATTGCATGTTGGTGCACTGCAATAGGCAATTTTTAATTAATAAATGTTTATTAGTTTTCATACTTGACAATTAGGGGTGGGTTTGAATCTAACCTAATTTAAGTGTCAAAGTACACAGCTTGAACTTGGCGCTAAATTGGAAGGTACGAAATTGGTGATTAAAATGGCAGTGGAGCACTCCAGTATAATATAGTACCTTAATTCTACCCTATTCACGATTTTCTAGACTATGCGAAAATCCCGAAATCGGCTTTGCGTCGCGTGGGGCATGGAATGCAAAAGTAAATCCCACTTTAAACTTTTATGAACACAGAATTACGAACATATAAGATAAGAACTCGCATTCGTGAAAGTGAAAATGTCGGTAACTGATTTTAAAAACGTCCGTCACAGAGGGAGCTGCAGTAGAAGTTTTAAAAGATACACAAAACAGCTATGCTAATTTGTAGGTTATGGTTGTATACTTTGGCGAGAAAATTATATTATTTTGTGAGAATTATCAGATCTTTTCTAAAAATAACTACTTTCCTAACTTCGAGGCTATGTTTGCAAATTTTTGCGGAAGAATTATATTATTTCGCAAAAAATGGTCAGGTCTTGTCTAAAAATGTTTGATAATGCGAAAAATTTGTTTACGAAACGCTTTGCTAATTTCGAGGTTATGTTTGCATATTTTTTCGAAAAAATGTTATTATTTCGCGAAAACATTATTTTGACGGAAGAAGATGGTGTCGATTCCCTAATTAAATGCATTGGTGATTTTCAAGTTCTATTTTCAATATTTATTATTTTGCTCTTCCTTAAATTCCTAAAAAAATTTAAAACGGTATTTGCGATATTTTTTTAATAATTGGAAGGAGAAAAGTGAAATACGATGTGCGTTTTTAAAGAGACTCAGTAATATTCTAGAAAAGAATCCATTCCCTGCAGAAAACACCCAAAATAACCTCAGAATAATGAAACTTGTTTGGTTTTAAACGGACTTAGTAATCTTTCTACAAGAGAATCCATTTTCTGTAGAAAACACCCAACATAACCTTAAAATAATGGAACTTGTGAGGTTTTAAAAGGACTTAGTGATTTTTCTATAAAAGAATCCATTACCCGCTTGAAACACGCAACATATGTTCAAAATGGTGGAACTTGTAAATTTTCAAAGAAGTTTAGTGATTTTTCTATAAAATAATCCATTTTCCCCAAAAAACATCCAACATAATATGTATCAAAATAATGGAACTTGTGAGATTTTAAAGGGACTTAGTAATTTTTCTATAAAATAGTCCATTTCCTGCAAAAAACACCCAATATAACCTTAAAATGAAGGAATTTGTAAGTTTCGAAAGGGACATAGTGATTTTTCTATAAAAGAATTCATTTCCCGCTGAAAACAACCCGGCACTCTGACCCCGGTCGTAATTGCAGAAATATGGAGTGTGAAAGAGCCTTTATGCCTGTCGTCATTGTCAACTGTTTCCAAAAGAACTACTTCTGATTAACACCTGAATTAGACAGATTTTAAAGGAACCAGTTTTTCAATAGAGCTGCAACATCATAAAACCCCTAGTTTTTTCTGTGCACTCGAAGAAAACAGAATTGATACTAACTGATGAAACTAAGGAAAATCAACAATAAAGTTCTATGAAATGGAATATTGGAAAGAGCATTGAGGAAATACGAAACGATTTAAGCTCCATCATCTACAGCTGAATTGAAATTTTGTAATTAGCATTCTTCTTTAAGAATTGTCTGCACTTAATTTTTAAAAAGATCAACATTCCCAAAAGGAAAATAAATTGAAGAATACGAAAAAGGAAATTAAGGGGAAATCCAAGAAATAAATGGGGACATCCCAAAATATGCCAGAAGATTTCGTCCTATATTTATTTCGCAAGGTTTATCAAGAAGAAAAATATTCCTTTCAGTTTAGACTTTAGACTTCAGTTCCACTGGCTTAATACTTATCGAGATCTTTGTTATTCTTATGAGTTTCATGAATAATTTCTATCTCATTATATACAACTATAACCTGTTAGTGTTCCTATCCTTCCTTTATCCTCATTTATTCTACAGTTCAGAAAAAAATTTGCTTCTTCGATCCTACACCTTTTTTGTAAAAAGGACATCCATTTCTGTTTAATTTTCTCACTTTCTATGACTTTATTTTCAATTTTATCCACTTCTATAAAGTCCTATAATAATTGAGGTTTTCGTAACTATAGGTTGATTAAGAGTGAGGGGAGGAGGGAGGGGATGCCTAAGATGACGGATATGATGTGGGAAAGGGGGAGATGAATGACATGACGTGGGGAAGGGATAGAAGGGGTGTGGAAGTGGAGGTCGATGGGACGAGAATGAGAGGGGGCTGGAGAGGGAAGTGGAAGAATGCTGTGGGAAGTGGGAAGGGTGAGGGTAATTGGTGGGATGGGTGAGGGTAACTGGTGGGATGGGAAAAGAAATAGGATGGTACGGGGATAGAGGTGATATAGGAAATTAAGTTTAGGGAGGGTGAGAGGAATGGGTTGTTATCAACCGTTATATTCGATTTGATTTTACAAAACCCTTTCTTGTAAATAAAGATAAGAAGAGATAGGTTTAATAACAGTTTTCATTGCTGAAAAACAGTTTCTTATTATTACTCAATTATCAACTAGTTACTTTCACGAGACGTGATATCTCCCACCATATTAATACTGTGAGAGAGGAGGGGGAGGGGATGTCTAAGATGATGGGTATGACGTGGGGAAGGGGGGGGGGGTCTGACCGACATGATGTGAATGAGGGATAGAAGAATGCTGTGGGAAGTGGGAAGGGTGAGGGTAATTGGTGGGATGGGTGAGGGTAACTGGTGGGATGGG
>JAUMHM010099111.1:0-23971 GCA_032362435.1 Melikaiella ostensackeni
GAACTTTTTGGGTGTTCTTTTTGAGTACACAAAAAATTTTCATAAGAAAATAGATTTTATTTCGATCTTTAAGAAATAACATATTTAAGTTTTGGGTTAGATGAAATCAACTGTTTCCTCGACAAATGGTCCCCCCACGGTAATTGGTTCCGTTACCCTATTTGAAAATATGGAAATAACGTCTTCGAAAAATTATTCAATATTTTGAAATCTTGTTTGAATTTTTGATAAGGTCATGGCATTTATGGCACAAGCTATACATGACTTATGAAATGAATATTTTACTACCACAGAAGTGTTATGCCAGACTGATTGTCTCTTAAATATTAGAACAGACTGAAACAGATAAATCGATGGCCTCTTAGAATAATAAGGGACGTTCCACTTTGAAAAAACTATTTATAAAACAATTTCTAAAATTCTTCTTTTATTCCCTACTCTGTAATATTTTTTTCCCAAAAATTATTTGAACTCATCATCTCTCCTTTTGGATAATTAAAAAAAGGCTGCGTGTAGTCCCAAAAAATTGGGGAGCTGGAAAAAAAACTAGTCGTCCTGAAATTTCGGGGCGACTAGCCAAATTTTGAAAAATATTTGACTACTCATTCCGAATTTCGGGACGAAACTTCGTTGAAAAGAAAGCCTAATTTATCTAACATTTATCTAACATAAGGTTTTGCTATGTGTAATTTTTATGCACTGCGATGTCTAATTGTATATAAACAAAATAGTATTTTTGAAATTTATTGTGTCCAAAATTTGCTAACAAAAATAATACGATTTTGATGTCTTGATTATTTGTGCAGATTTGGTTAACATGAAAGTTTTTATTACTTAGAAACATATCTTTGGTCAATTATTTTGGTATTCTAATGGTAAATAATTCTTAGATATAATTCTAAATTTCTTTGGTATTCGCATTCCAAAGAAATTCACAAATATTTCAAAACATTTCAAACGATTTCCAAGATTTCAGTGATTTTAGAAAGATTTAAAGATTTCAAAAGATTTTCCAATGATTTCACTAAAATTTCAAAAGACTGCAAACGATTTCAAAGATTCCGCAAAGATTTCAAAAGCTTTTAAATCATTTCAAAAAGAATTCAAGAGATTTTAAACGATTGTAAATCATTTCACAAAGATGTCAAAAGATTTCAGAAGATTTAAGAAAATTTACAAGATTGGTATTCTAATTGGTAAATAATTCTTAGCCATAATTCAGAAGATTTCCAAAATTTCAAAGATTTCAGAAAGATTTCAAAGATTGGTAAATAATTCTTCGATATAATTTCGCAGATTTCCAAGATTTCGCAAAGTTTTCAAAGATTCCAAAAGGTTTCAAAGATTTCAAAGAATTTTAGAAGATTTCGCGAAGCTTTTAAGGATTTCAAAGATGTCCAAAGATTTGAAAATGATTTCACAAAAATTTCAAAAGGTTGCAAAAGATTTCCAAGATTCCGCAAAAATTTCAATTAATTTCAAAGATTTCAAACATTTCAAAGAAATTTACAAATATTTCGAAAGATTGTAAGTCATTTCATAAAGATTTCAAAAGGTTTCAAATCATTTCACAAAGAATTCAAAAGATTTTAAACGATCGCAAATCACTTCTCAAAGATTTCAAAAGATTTCAGAAGATTTAAAAGATTGGTATTCTAATCGGTAAATAATTCTTAGATATAATTCCAAAAATTTCTAAGATTCCGCGAAGATTTCAAAGATTTCAAATGATTTTAGAAGATTTTAAATACTTCGCAAAGATTTAAAAGATTTCAAAAGATTTTACAATGATTTCACCAAAATTCCAAAAGATTGCAAAAGATTTCGAAGATTCCGCAAAGATTTAAAAAGGTTTTAAATCATTTCAAAAGAATTCGAAAGATTTTAAACGATTGTAAATCATTTCACGAAGATTTCAAAAGATTTCAGAAGATTTAAGAAGATTTACAAGATTGGTATTCTAATCGGAAAATAATTATTAAATATAATGCAAAAAATTTCCGAAGATTTCAAAAATTTCAAAGATTTCAAAGATTGGTAAATACTTCTTCGATATAATCTCGCAAATTTCCGAGATTTCATAAAGATTTCAGATTCCAAAAGGTTTCAAAGCTTTCAAAGGATTTCAGAAGATTTCAAAGATTTGGTAAAGCCCTCAAGGATTTCAAAGATTTCAAAAGATTTTACAATAATTTCACAAAAATTTCAAAAGGTTGCTAAAGATTTCCAAGATTCCGCAAAAGTTTCAAAAAATTTCAAAGATTTCAAAAATTTCAAAGATTTCAAAAGATTTCAAAAGATTATAAATCTGTTCACAAAGATTTGGAAAAAATTTACAAGATTGTAAATCATTTCACAAAGAACTCAAAAGATTTTAAAAGAATTTTAACGATTGTAAATTATTTCACAAAGATTTCATAAAGATTTCAAAAGATTTTAGAAGAACTAGAAAGATTTATAAGATTGGTATTCTAATTGGTAAATTGTTAGATAAAATTCCGAAGATTTCGCGAAGATTTCAAATATTTCACTAGAATTTCAAAGATTTCAAAGATTTCAAAAGATTTTACACTGACTTCGCCAAAATTTCGAAAGATTTCAAAAAATTTGCAAGATTCCGAAAAGATATCAAAAGATTTCAAAGATTTAAGAAAGATTTCGAACATTTCAAAGAAACTCACGAAGATTTTAAAAGCTTTCAAAAGATTGTATATTTTTTCACAAAGATTTCAAAAAAATTTTAACGATTGCAAATCATTTCACAAAGATTTCAAAAGATTTCAAAAGATTTTAGAATGACTTTGCCAAAATTTCAAAAAATTTCCAAGATTTCGAAAATATGTCAAAAGATTTCAAAAGATTGTAAATCTTTTCACAAAGATTTCAGAAGTTCTAAGAAGATTCATAAGTTTGGTATTTTTATTGGTAAATAATTGTTAGATATAATTCCGAATATTTTCAAGATTTCGCGAAGATTTCAAATATTTTACTAGAATTTCAAAGATTTCAAATATTTCAAAAGATTTTAGAATGACTTCGCCAAAATTTCAAAAGATTTCAAAGATTTAAGAAAGATTTCGATCATTTCAAAGAAACTCACAAAGATTTCAAAAGATTTCAAAAGATTGTAAATCTTTTCACAAAGATTTCAAAAGATTGTAAATCTTTTCACAAAGATTTCAAAAAATGTTTACGATTGTAAATCATTTCACAAAGATTTCATAAAGATTTCAAAAGATTTCAGAAGATCTAAGAAGATTCATAATTTGGTATTCTAACTGGTAAACAATTCTTGGATATAATTCCGAAGATTTCCAAGAATTCGCAAAGATTTCATACATTTCAAATGAATTTAGAAGATTTCAAATATTTCATAAAGATTTCAAAGATTTCAAAAGATTTTGCAATGACGTCACAAAAATTTCAAAAGGTTTCAAAAAATTTCCAAGATTCCGAAAAGATTTCAAAAGATTTTAGAAGATCTAAGAAGATTTATAAGTTTGGTATTCTAATTGGTAAATAACTCCTAGATACAATTCCAAAGATTTCCGAAATTTCGCGAAGATTTCAAAGATTTCAATTGATTTTAGAAGATTTCAAATATTTCTCAAAGATTTCAAAGATTTCAAAATATTTCACAGTGACTTCACGAAAATTTCAAGAAATTTCCAAGATTCCGAAAAGATGTCAAAATATTTCAAAGATTTAAGAAAGATTTCGAACATTTCAAAGAAACTCACAAAGATTTCAAAAGATTGTAAATCTTTTCACAAAGATTTCGAAAAAATTTAAACGATTGTAAATCAATTCACAAAGAATTCAAAAGATTTAAAAAGAATTTTAACGTTTGTAAATCATTTCACAAAGATTTCATAAAGATTTCGAAAGATTTCAAAAGATTTCAGAAGATCTAAGAAGATTTATAAGATTGGTGTTGTAATTGGTAAATAATTCTGGGATACAATTCTGAAGATTTTCAAGATTTCAAATGATTTTAGAAGATTCCAAATATTTCTCAAAGATTTCAAAGATTTAAAATGATTTCACAATGACATCACCATAATTTTAAAAGATTTCAAAAAATTACCACGATTCCGAAAAGATGTTAAAAGATTTTAAAGATTTAAGAAAGATTTCAAACATTTCAAAGAAACTTACAAAGATTTCAAAAGATTGTAAATCATGTCACAAAGATTGCAAGAGATTGTAAATATTTTCACAAAGATTTCATAAAGATTTCAAAAGATTTCAGAAGATCTAAAAAGATTTATAAGATTGGTATTGTAATTGGTAAATAATTCTTGGATACAATTCCGAATCTTTCACAAAAATTGCAAAAGATTGTAAATCTTTTCACAAATATTTCAAAAAATTTTTAACGATTGTTAATCATTTCACAAAGGTTTCAAAAGGGTTTCAGTCATTCAACAAAGAATTCAAAAGATTTCAAAAGAAATATTGACCAAATTTTATTTTGTCCAACACCCACGTCGAAAATACCACTTTTTTCAACTAAAAATAGTGGCAAAAACGATCGATTTCTCGATTGATGACGTGAGCGTTGAGAAAAGTAGGCACAAACCCACTAGTGTGGAAAAGTGATCACGTGAGCGTTGAGAAAAGTACTTTTCTCAACGCTCACGTTATCAATCGAGAAATCGATCGTTTTTGCCACTATTTTTGGTTGAAAAAAGTGGTATTTTCGACGTGGTATTTGGACAAAATAGTATGTGCAACTCATATCTTGCATAGTTTGGCTAAAAATTGTTTTTTATTTTTGAGAAAGTTTTTCAAGATAAAACAAAAACCATACATGTTATGAAAAATTGGTCTGAATCAAATTTCCAAATCTTCCTGAGATGAACAGTTTTGTTTGGCAACATTTTTTCGTACATATATTACAAAGGTTGGATGAAAAATTGAATTTTTCATTTTTGATAATATTTTTTACGAACGAATTAAAACCATGCGTCTTCTAAAAAAATATTCTGGATAAAGCATGAAGATCCTTCTGAGATGAACAATATTTCTTCTCAACATTTTTTCATAATCTCGTGTCACTTGGCATAAAATTTCAATTTTCAATTTTTTATCAGAATTTTTGATAACAAAGCACAAACCAATCTTATAATTCTTTCAAAAAATATCATGCCTACAGACAGACTACTACTACTACAGACAGACGCCCGCGTAAAAACCCTTTTTTCTCAATCAGTGGTCCCAAAACGCGGAGATTTGATGAAAACTGGCGATGTCAAATTTTACATAAAACAAATACCCTCTCATTAGGATGAGAATGTGAAAAGGTAAATTATACATTTTACATTTATTTTCTATTTAAAATACAAAATTGTATGTCTGCCTGTAGTCTGTAGTCTGTAATCTGTAGAGAGGATAACTTTCGAAAAAATAATCATATTGTATTGGGCTTTGGTGCCCTTTTTTGAGGCCCAAAAATAAAGGACGAGTTCGTTATCCAGCCATTTTTTCTAATGGTTATGGTTTCATCCACTCAAAATACTTTCTAAAAAATTGAGGATTCAATCTTTTATCCAAACCATACGATATACGAAAAAAGTGATGAGGAGCGAAATTTCTCATCTTAAAAATATCTACAAATTCTTTCTAGATCATTTTTTAAAAGATGCATAGTTTTTGTTTCAAAAGTGAAAAAAAGTTAGTAAAAATGAAAATTTCCATTTTCCAGAAACACTATGCGACATACCAGAAAATTTTTGAAATACAGATTATTGCTTTTAAAAAGAACTAAAAAATCGTTACAAACCATTTTTTTATAGAAATCACGGCTTTCCTAATGAACATCGAAAATGCTATTAAATTACTGAAAATACATACTATCAGCCAAACAAGGCGGGATGCAAGAAATTTTGAAAAAAAATTGTTCCTCTTAGAATGGCCCACAAAACGCCTCCTAATCATTCTTTGATAGAACTCACCATTTTTTCAAATCAAAGCACAATTCAGTAAAGTTTTAAAATTTCAGATGTCTTTTCACAGACCTCTCCCAAACTACAAATTTAAAATGATAAATAGCCAAGTAATATTAAAACCATTATTTTGATATTTTAGTCTCACAGATGTCACTTATATTGAGTTGAAAAATATAGAAATCAAGAGTAGATTCGATATTTTAGTGTGAGGGATTTCAAAAATCACTTCAAGGTCTGTCCCACAAGTTTTTTGCCTGTTCACTCTGCATTGATATTTTATAATAAAACTTGAAAATAATTATTCAAACAATTCATAATGCGGGCTAAAATTGTTAATTTTATACTCACGAGAATTTTAATATAGTTAAAAATCGATTTATCAACTTGGATTCCAAATAACAGTGAAGAATAATCACTGCTTTTGCGTAATATTTTCTATAAAATGTCTGGCAACGCGCCATACTATACATTTTAAATTAAAAATTAATAAAATTATTTATGAACTATTTAATTATTATTTATAAATTAATAATTATTTAATAAATTAATAAATTATTTCAAAATATTTTTATCTGTTCTGCATATATTTTGAAAAGATTTTGTAAATTCAGTTGTTTTATCAGAGTCGCATGTCTTGTCACACGACCTTTAGCAACGTGTAAAATTCATATCCACTACAAATGCATTCCTTGATCTCTTACTTTCACAATTTCATACTGTCTTAAGCCAGACAGAAAAGTTATGCATAGTGGAAAAAATTATGTATAATTTTCATCTGTTTCATCCAAATAACTTATACAACGAATGAAAATTATTTATAATTTTTGTCACTATACATCACTTTTCCGTCTGGGTTGACCTTTAATTTAAAAATAATATTTTGGTGGTTTGGAAATTTTTTCGTTTTCGAAAATCTCATCGTCTAAAATAGTCTACCTTTTGAAAATCACCCTTACATAATTTATTACAGAATTATATGAATACATATAAAATTCGAGCGCGAGTATTGTAATGAGAATGTGTACCTTAAGGCCGATAGAGCCTTAAGTAAGTTCATTCTATTTTCAATCTGAAATCAAAATGAATTTAACAGTTTCTTTGAAAGTAGAGGTTCCAAAAGTTTTGTCATATTTGCAACTAAGCTTGTGTATACCATATGCCTTATACTATAAACTAAGCCGAGAATGAACTGCGAGGACGTGTCGCCTAATTTGCTCTAAGAAACCACATATTTTGTCGCAAAGGCATTTGAGTTTGATATTCAACATTAAATATCGCCTAACAAATGTGCTTAACTTTTCAATTTACATTTGCCTCGGTGCAAGGAAGCTCGTCTTTTTCTTTGGAATTAGGAAATTTCTTTGTCAGGGGAGAAACCAAGATCACTCATTGGTAGATAATATTAGGCCGGAACAAGTTTTCCCTCGATCCTCGTTAGAGGAGTCAACTCTACGACTCGACTAAGCTCGACCGAACTACGAGTATATTCAACGAGGCGTTTTTCATTCTATCTCAAAATTATTTGAAAATATATTATTTTCCACATTTCTTGCGCTTTTGGGACGAAATTATGTCTTTGTTCATCCTACATCGAAAGTATGACTTTTCGTGCAAGTAATGTGTGCGCAAAGCGCCTTTTTTCCGCCCGCAGACGAAGCGGGCGAAATGTAGCTTTTTGCTCCCGCTTTTATAGTTCCTGAGTGTAAAACGTCCTTTTTCGGTTATTATAAAACATTTTAAGGGATCTTGAGAAATTTGAACTTGTTTCGAAAATATTTTATAGGATTTTAAAATAATTAATAGGGATTTTAAGGAATGAGGAAATATTTTCCCGGATGACAAAGCATTTTGAAAGATGTCAGGGGATTTTAATTGGATTTCAAAGACTTAAAGGGATTAAAAGAAACTTCAGAGAATTCCAAAAGATTGCGCAAGAATTTAAAATATTTGCAAAGATTTCAAAGAATTTAAAGAAATTTTAACGGACTTCAGGAGATTTGAAGCGGTTTTGATTATTTCACGGAATTTCAATGGATTTTAAGAGATGTCGAAATATTCCGAAGTATATGAAGATTAGAAAAGATTTCAAGGAATTTCAAGGAATTTTAATGTCCTTTGGAAGGTTCTAAAATATTTTTAGGGACTCCAGGAGATTCGGGAAGATGCCCGCGGGCTTTAATAATTTCACTGGATTTTGAAAGGATTTCAAATATTTCAAGAGATCTCGCTTTATTCCAAAATATTTCAACAAATGGCATGTTGAAGATTTTAAGCGATTTCACAAAATCTCAAAGAATTTAAAGGGATTTTCACAGTTTTCAAAGGTTTTCAGGGGATTTCCAGAAGTCTCAAGTGGTTTGAAGGAATTTCAAGAGATTATGTACGATATCCATGGTATATAAAGGAATTAAAGCAATATTCACATAATTAAAAAAATTTTAAGAAATTTACAAAATTTTCAAAAAAATTCACAGGATTTTAAAATATTGAAAAGATTTCCGAGGATTCCACGAGATTTCGTCAGAGGTGTACACCAGATTTCAAGAACGGTTAACTCCTCGTCTCTTTATTAATTGAACGTATGTAATATGAAATATTATACAATAAAACTGGAATAAAACAAATAATGATATAACATGTATAGTAGTATGAAAAGTAATGTCGCCAGTTAAAACTGGCTTAAATTAGCATATTCTAAAAAAATAACTAGAAAGAGGAAACTTATGTGAGAAATACTTTGGTCTTTCCTACCACCCGCCTCCAAGTAAGTATTCGTCAAATTTTACAAGCCCCTTGCCCACCCTCCTTACGTAATTGATGGACGCAGTTGCAGTTTTTGCAACGTAGTAGTTTCTATTATCGTAACAAAAATTGCGACTGCGTAAATAGGTTCAAAAATTAATAAGGTTTAGAGATAGACGCATCTTCGTAGCAATATTTATACAAGGCTGTGAGGTAAATTTTATCAATACTCTGAAGGTTCTGCTGCACGTGAAGCAAAAACAACTGGTGACGTAACGCAGCGTACAACTCACTTTGGATTAGCTGAATTGTGCAAATACGTACTCATTTTATGCTTTCAAAAGAGAAAAGAACGGGTTGATAAAATAAAAACATCACAGAAAAATAGGCTTCTCCCCTCCAATATGTCTTACAAAAAGTGGAATAATTTAGAAGGACGAATGAGATAACGATTAGTATATATATGTTGAAATATCTTGTAAAATATTCATTAGTTACACGTTGTGCAGAAATTAATCCCCACATTAGTTCTTTCTAGTCGTAAAAAATGAGTGTGTTTGATAGTTTGTTCTTTGCTTTGGTGATTTTCGTTAATTCTATTGGTGAGTATATAATTGTCCATTTGGTCATGTTGAGAGAATGAATGAAGGACGCCCAAGGAAGCAGGTGTATTTTGGCAAAGTGAATGGTAGCATGCACAGAGATAGACCGAAAAAAAGAATGATTGGAATGTTTGAATGAGACTCTAAAGCGAAGAGGTATAAAGAGTCGTAGGAACACAAGGGCTTAAATTATTGTTAGTGTGAACAGTATGGATCTTCTTATGGATTTATCAATAAGTTTGAGTGTTTACTTTTCTTTAAGTAGTATCGTGTTGACCAGCGTCAGTAATAAGTGCAGATGTTGGTTTGAAATTATTCAATGTTCCAGATTACTGGTACATATCTTTACTGAAAAAATAAACTAACTGTAAGATCTTACAGTTTAGTTAGAAGCTTCGACCATTCTTCGACAGTCTTCATCAGTAAAACAATATAAAGACCATAAATTTGACATGTTTGACATATCAGAAAGGTTAATTATGAGTTTAGTAATTGTAAGAATTTATAAAAATCAAATCAACCGAATCTCCATAAGTATAATTTTCGACTATGTGTAAAAGATATAAATTAATCATTTTGATTCCGTCTACAGGACATAAATAATTAAGAATTGTTAAGAAACACGGGGGATGTCATTCTTGTGTATGTATTTATGTGATCACGTAGATTTAATGAAGGTAGATCAATGTACAGGTAATGCGTAAAATGCCAAGGTTTGTTTATTCAAGTCAAGATACTATAGCATTGTTTCGATAGTGGATGACGTAGTAATCATGTAGTGTCTCACTGATATTCGAATAAGTAAAGATGTTGAGAGGAGAGCAGTACCGAATGTACGTACGCTATCATTTAAATGTGAGAATTATACAAAATTATTATTATAACTTTATTAAAAATATCTTCTAATTATAAAATTAGTTATTTGTATGGATGAGGCTATTATATATAGCACTCATATTATCGATATTATTTCTAAAGTTAATATTATTTGTGTTTCTTACGATGTAAAACATTTCCATAAAGATTCGTTTACAATAGTGTGTTTCTTTAGCCAATATATTTGTGTTTTCAAAATCAAATTTATGATGCTGAATGGTTGAATGCTTAGCAAGAGCAGTGTTGGTTTTCCTCTCATCTTATGACCTTTTGTATTCATTTATTCTTCATTGTACGTATCGTTTTGTTTGACCAATATAACATTTGTTACAGTCTATGCACGATATTTCATAGATTATGTTAGTTTCCTTATTTTCAGGAATAAGGTCTTTTTGATGTTTGAAAAATACACTAAATAGAAGATAAGAAAAGAGACGAATTCCGATCAGAACTTGCTTTTAGATTACAATGTTTTCTCACTAGCAACCAACAAAATAATTTTAGATCAAAATTTACTGAACTTGCTATTTAGACGAAAGAATTTCTATCAAAACACCAGAATATTATAATTACTAATGCTGACGAGGGCAATGGTACTGTTCTTATGGGAGATACAGAATATACTAACAAATCTTTGAATCTATTAAATGTTTAATCTACTTACAAACTGATTGAAGCAGATCCTACTTGCAGAATTTAATTGAACTCAATAAGTTGATAGTTGACATTTGGCTTCTTGGTTTCATCAAATCAGACATATGTAGAACTCTGAAATGTACTAATGGATATCCTCCTAAATTCTGTGGGCTTCCAAGATACATAAACCTGACTGTCCTTTAAGACCTGTTACATCTTTTCTTGGATCTCCATTATATTACATTTCGAAATTTATCGCACATCCTATTGGAGCAGCCTTAGGAAACACGCAATGTCATGTCAAGGACAGCTGGAATTTGGTAAATAAGATATCTAAATTCAGGGTTTCAGATGGATATGAATTTTTTAGTCTTGATGTTGTATCTCTTTTTACAAACATTCCACATGAACTTGTACTTGACGCTGTCAAGATCAAATGAAATGGAATGAATCTTCACACCAAGTTACCTTTTGAAATTTTTATCAAGTTTATAAAATTTTGTCCAGAAAACGCTTATTGTGTGTTCCAAATTAAATATTACAAACATATGCATGAAGTACCCATGGGGTCACCCATTTTATGGGCAGTATCTGATCTTGTAATAGAAGAATTGGAACAGACATATCTCAACAATAATCCACAGTTTACTCATCTGTTTTTTTATCGTTATGTAGATGATATCTTATCTTGTCTCCCTAGAGACCAAATTCCAACTTTCAAAGATCTTTTTGACACATATCATGACAGAATAAAATTCACTTTAGAATAAGAACATGAAGAGAACATTAATTTTCTGGATGCACAACTTATTAATGATAATTGTCATATTTATAACAACTGGTTTCGTAAAAACATACATACAACAAAGAATAAATGAACACAAATATCATGTGATAAGAAAAAAACCAACACTGCTCTTTTTTCTGAAAGCTTAATTTAATCTGAACTTTTCAAGAAAAATGGAACACCTGGTATTTCATAACTCATGAGTACTTCAGCTCTTGTTTTCGACCTGACCATACTTCAAGCCATTCCAGAAACTCACGTATTTTATTTATTTTGCGAGACATTACTACGACTGTGATTGAAAAGCGTAAAAATGATCCCCTTATTGACATCACTCCTGTGTACATATAATATGTATATTAAATAACTGCAACATTTATTTGCATTAAAAACTTTGTCTCGATGTTTCAGTTTGCCCTCGTAGCGCCTGGCAATTCTTCCACATAATGACGGGTACAGAAGAAAGTGTAAGGAATGTTCTGATCCATCCCCAACTTCCGATATCTTTTGTAACACACGATAATTTCATCATTGGATGGTTGGACGCACAAAATAATTTTGGTTGCATATTTAATCTTGATGGCATGCCGATTCGACAACATCTTACAAGCCATGGGCAGGAGAATTTAACGCAAGGTGATTTGTCATAGGTGTAGAGTAATACAATTTCCTTTGTACCGATGACAGCTGGGCCGTAATACTCCACTCGTGAAGTCTCGGACGTTAAGCACGTACGGACGCTGTTAACGCTCGGATGGGTGACCGTCCGAGATTCTTGCTCAGTCGTGTTGCTCAGCCGAGGACGAGAGAAACTGTGGATCTTAAAAAATAGGATATTTTGAGCTATGTAAATTTTTCTGCTAGAATCAATAGTTTACGGGAAAAATTGGGTAAACCAGTATTTTTCGACTCACTTCACCTCTTGTTTTCGACCTGAGCAGATTTTCAGCCTTTCCCAACCCTCACATATTTAATTTATTTTTCAAGAAAGTATTGTGATTGTGGTTGGACGGGGTGAAAAGTTATCCTTATTGACACCCCTCCTGTGTGTAATATCTATATTTAATAACTACAAGATTTATTTACATGATAAACTTTGTCTCGATGTTTCAGATTACCACTTCAGCCAGACAAACGCCTACGTAGTTCAGGGTACAGAAGCAGATATACAGAATCTCCTCATCAACGCCCGAATTGGTATATCGTTTGTAGGACTAGGTGGTGATCTCATTGGATGGCGCCCCCATAACAATATTGTTCAGCCAATCTTCAATCGTTTTGGCCTTCAGATTATACAACATTATACAAGTCATATTCAGACGGTAATAGGGCAAGAAGAAGGTGTTAGATTTAATATAGGGCGTCCATTGCCAAATCGCCTACGATATTACCCGTCGCCTTCCAACAGCCCCTGAGTAGGCGGGAGTGGAAGACGTAGCTTAGGCGCGTTTTTCACACCGAGGATGGATGTGGACATTTTTTGGTATTGAAATTCTCTATCCAAACTTTGCTATCGGTAACCGGCTGCGCTCGGGAAAGGTTTTCTGCAGTTTTCCTCTCCCTCGGCCTAAAATCCAAGCAAATGCGAGCGCTTCTATTGCAAATCCGGCTGCAGGCGGTAGGGGATACTTAGTGGGGATGGGTTTCTACAAATATAAATATTCAAAATATGTGTAATTAGACAAATGAATACAACTTAAAAATACAATTTCGTTTTTACTTTGAATTTAGATCAAAACGTCACGAGCTATTTTAATAATTTTTTAGTGTTTTAGTTTTTCCACATTTTTTTTGGATTTGAATCATGCAGAAAACCTCTTACAATAATTAAGAAAAAAAGGTCAGGGTCAAATTCATTTTATATTAGGCAGGCTGTTTAATTTCATGGCACAGAATTATTTGCCTCTTACATATGTTGTTTTGCAAAAGAAATGAGACGACACGTGTTTTAACGTTTTGAGAAAAAAGTAATTTCCGCGAAGTTATAAGCATTTGATATTTTAGGGCTGTTAAAAAAAAACTTCTCTAAATCTTCATAACTTTTGACTCCAGATCCGGCTAAGATATTTTCGGAAACTTCAAGTTAGGGTTTAAGGAAAGCATCCCTTGAAATCCTATGTACTTAGTAAGCATGCTTTTCCTTACAATACTTGCTTTACCTGTAAGTCAAATGTTTCAAGGATTTTGCCGAGATCCAAGTCAATGGCTCTCAAACTGTTAGAGTGCGGGCATTAAATAAAATATCTGGGCGAATCGCATGACGGCTAAATGTATTAAATGCTTGTCCCACTGTGTGGCGGCGGTTTTTCTGAAAATATCAAAGGTTGATTTTTTAAAAACCCCGACTTTTTTCTCGCTCAAATTTTTTTTGCTGCATTGGTACTTGAACCACAACATTTTCGATAAAATACTTTTAAAAAAGTTTGCTTATTTTAAAAGTCCTAAAGAAATACTTCTTACTCTTTTATAATATCTTTCATCGTTCGCGAGAAAAATTCAAAAATTCGATTTTCGGGAAAAAAATTCTCCTGGCCACAAAAATTATTTTCAAAAACTATTGGATAAAACAAAGGAAGTGGGGTTTTCTATTGAATTCTATTTTTTCTTCGTGGCTGAATCTTGAAAGCATAAAAAGTTGATTTTATGGAGAAACCCATTTTCTATTGTATACAATGTTTTTTAAAAATTCCTATTTATGTAAAGAAGGATTTTTATATTCTTTATATTTTATTATATTATTATTATTACTTATTATTTATATTATATATATATTATGAATATTATTATTTATATTATATTCATATTATTCTTATATTCTGTAAGTTTTAATGCAGGTCAAACTATTTTTGTGGTCATCACAAACTTTTGTCAAAAAAATGAATATTTAGATTTTTCTCGCAAACGATGAAAGATGTCATAAACAGAAGGAAGTATCTTAAGTAGAATCTTTTTAATAGAGGGTGCAACTATATCAACTTCTGTAAAAGATTCTACTGTCTTTCAGTCATATCTGGATGTTGAATGAGTCACCTGTCACTTTGACAAACTTTAAAAAAAATTCATAAACTCTCAGGGACACGTGAAGCAAATGTGACTGATAAGGTCACGTAACATTAAAGTTGGTTTAGCTTTTTTTGAATATATGTATTATTCTTAAGCCTCCTAAGGAGAAAGAACGAATTGGTGAAATACAAATATCTCAGAAAAATAAGTTTCTCCCTTCCAATTAATCTTGCGAATAGTAGGTACATTTGAAATCTTCACTTCTAAAACTTGGCGAGATTTGAATTTAATTTTTTCAAACTTTGATGTAAAATTTAATTTCAGCAAAATCAATTTTTCCAATTCTTCTGGAATTGACTGTGGAATTGACTCTTATAACTAAATTTCTAATACTATTACAGGCATATTTTTGAAATCTGATTTTTATCTTAAAGTAGTTAGCCAAATCTCATTTCACAAATTGAATCATTCCAATACAGATAATAGTGTACTTGGATAAGTTTCTTGCAGATGTTTTTGGTGAGATCGAAATTTTATATTAAAAAGTCTATGCTTTATGCTTCTGAATGTAATAGTCATGCCTAATTGCCAATTTCCTGCCTCTAACATTTTAATTCAATTTCAGATGAAAAATTATATTTGGCAATGGGGAAAATAAACCATTGGACCAAATGAATATATGAAAAAATATGTACTTTCATTTCGTGTCTTATTGATTTAACTAGAAGTTTATTGAAGCATTCATTTAAAATTGCGGGAATTGACAATTAAAGAATTTTTTTGTAAATGGACAAATATGTCTCTTTCGCAGTTTTTGTTGCACAGCACCGAAATTTATTTTTATGATTTACCCAAACAAAATCCACTGAGTGATATTTTCTTGCTGCTTCAGAAGAGTTTTTCAGATTTCAGATATGTATCTCAATTCACTTTCCATTTTAATGTTTAGTTTAATTTTCAAGTTGAATGGGAAAAGAGTATATTGCGAAAAGAATCTTTTAGTTTTGAACATTTAAAGAAATAAGGGCTGTCAAGACACTATTTTTTCAAGTTATTTTTCCATAAGTACTCATAGGAATTTTGCCCAAAAAGTACAAATAAAATAGGACTTTGGGTTTAAAATGAAATAAAAGAATTATAATGACTAAAAATATTTAGTCTGAAAAATGTTTATCCTTTCATACATATGATGCAAAATATTTGTAGAAGTTGAATAATAGAGGAAAGGAAAATAACTGTTATTTACATGAATTTCTTTTATATGATAAATCCACTTTAATTTTGTGAAAAACAATGATAGTTAGGTTGAAAAAATAATTTTCGATTTGTTATCTTAAATCCTCGGTAGTAATAACGTTGTATCATGAAAAATATGTTCTGGTGGAATCTTTGTTCAAAATAAGAGTTCATGTTGACATAATTTTTTACATTGTGTAATTTATTCTTTGACATATACATATACTACGACTTAGAACAGAAAATACAGTTTGTAAATTAAATGCGTAAATAGCTCTTATTTTTCTATTTTGAAGGATTGAATTGTAAATATGCTAGAGGAGGAGGTGACATACTCTATTTGCCAGTTTCGCAATGCTGCCTTCTTATTGTTTCAATAAAGTTGGAAACGTTTCACAATCGCCTCGTTTTATTGAATTGTCGTATCTGACACGCTTCCCACTCCCATATAATCTTCTTTTAATTAATATGTACATATACAGCCCTAAATAAATGTATATGTTTTCAGCAGGCAATTGGTTATAGTTTTCCACTATCAAATTAGTAATTATCTACTAATCTTTAGAGTCTCACTTTTCTCTCATTGAATTAGTAGAATTTCGCTAGTAATTAGTGAAATTTCACTAATTTAGATGTAGACCAATTTTGTAGCTACGAGAATTTTTTTCGAAAAACTAAACTAGCGTATCTCCCTTACAAACAACGACCGGTACGAAAAAATGTTAAGAAGAATGTTTACTCATTTGAAAGTGATCTAAAAAAAAAACCTCTCACTTTTTTATATCTTGTATCGTTTGCGAGAAAAATTCGAAAGATCAAGTTTTTCAAGAAAGAATCCTCGTAGCTACGAAAATGGTTTGGCCCTCATAAAACTTGCAAATTTTCTTGTATATCCAAGCACGAATTAAAAATATTGTACCACAAAAAATAAGTTTTTCCATAAAATAAACTTTACATGTTTTCAAAAATCCAGCCAGGAAATAGAGTTGATTTTAATAGAAACCTTTAATTTTTCTATTTTGTCCAATATTCTTTCTAGATTCGTGCTTTTATCAAGAAAATGCCTGTATTCTATAAGGTTTATGCGGGCTAGAACATTTTCTTGTCAACGAAAATAAAACTAAAAATTAGTGTTTAATTTCGACTTAAATTTATAATTATTTAATTAATTTGTTCAATTTTCAATAATTTTTTAATTTAAATTAATCAAAACCAAAATATAACCAAATAAATATAAGCCTAATTTCCTTCAAGAAACAACATGTTTTGTCGCGAAGAGATTCGATTTGAAATGGACTTGATCTTGAGAAAGTTTCGCCAACACTCTATGATTGAAATCATCAATAATTAAGGGAAAAATAATATTTTAATGGTCGGATGTCAGAACGGGTGCAAAGTATCTTTTCGTTCCCGCTTCTTCAGTCCTTGGGCAAAAACGCTGCTATCCGATTATTTTGAAGGATACTAAGGGATCTTAAGAAATTTTGACTTGCTTCTAAAAGATTTTTATGTATTTAAATTTTTTCAGGAATTTTAAGGAATTAGGAACTATTTCTCCCGATTACAAAGGATTTTGGAAGATGTCCGGTGATTTTAATTGGATTTCAAAGACTTAAAGGGATTCGAGAAATTTCATAGGATTTCAAAATATTGCACAAGAATTCAAAAGATTTGCAAAGATTTTGAAGGATTTTAAGAGATTTTCACATGATTTGAAAAATTGTAAGGGATGTACAAAATTTTCGAAACAATTCACGGGATTTTAAAATTTTTCAGAGATTTCTAGGAATTCCACAAGATTTCATGAGAGGTGTACACCAGATTTCAAGAATGGTTAACTCCTCGACTCTTTATTGATTGGACGTATGTAATATAAAATATTACACAATGAAAATGGAATAAATCAAATAATGGTATGATATGTATAATACTATTAATAGTGATGTTAATAGCTGAAACTGGTTTTAGTTAGCATATTTAAAAAAAATAACTAGAAGGAGGCAACTCATTTAAGAAATGCTTTGGACTCCCCCCCACATCAAACTAAGGATTCGTAAGGTTTTTCAGTTCCCCTGCCCCACCCCCTTACGTAATTAATGGACGCTCCCTTTCCTACGATAGAAATATGTTTCCTAATCAATATATTATTTAAAATTAACAATAAAAATGATTGAATTAATATGTATGCCCCCACCCACCGTTCAGATCACAATCGTTGCAGTTTTTGTAACGCAGCAGTTTCTATGATCATAACGAAAATTGCAGCTGCGCAAATAGGTTCAAAAATAAATGAGGTTTGAAGATAAACGCAGTTTCGTAGGAAGTATTTGTACAAGGCTATAAGGTAAGTGATATCAATATTCTTAAGATTCTGCTACACGTGAAGCAAATATAACTGATAACGTAACGCAGCGCACATTTCACTCTAGTTTAACTAAATTGTGCAAATACGTACGTACTGTTTTAATGCATTCAAAAGTGGATGAAACAGATTGATGAAGTACAAACATCACAGAAAAACAAGTTCCCCCCCTCCAGTACGTCTTAAAAAATTGAATAAAACAAATAATGATATAATATGTATATAGTATAAAAAGTAATGTTACCAGTCAAAACTGGTTCAAATAAACATATTCAAAAATTCAATCAGAAAGAGGAAGCGTACGTGAGAAATGCTTTGGATCCCCCCTGCCCCTCAAGTGAAGATTCTCAAGATCCCTCCTCCTACCCCCACCCGAAAGCCCTACGTCATTGATAGTTGCTCCCACACCAGATACGTCTTACAAAAAGTGGAATAATTCAGAAGGACGAATGAGAAAGCGATTAGTATATATGTGTTGGAATATCTTGTAAAATATTCATTTGTTACACGTTGATCAGAAATTAGTTCCCACATCAGTTTTTTCTAGTCATAAAAAATGAGGGTGTTTGGTACTTTGGTCTTCGTTTTAGCGGTTTTCGTTGAATCTATTGGTGAGTATATAATTGTAAATTTGTTCATGTTGAGAGAATAAATGGAGGACGTTTAACGAAGCAAGTGTATTTTGGTAAGGTGAATGATAGCATATCCAGAGATAGACCGAAGAAAGGATGGTTGGAATGTGTGAATGAGACTCTAAAGCGAAGAGGTATAAAGAGTCGTAGAGACACAAGAGCTTACATGAAAAGGTGTATGGATGCATGTTAAAGGAAGGAAACACACATCCTACACATCCTACACATCCTTGACTTACCCTTGCCACACAAATTTCTTGATTCCTGGTAGTGCGACGAGACTATAACTGAACGAGTTACATTTACCCTAAAAGGGATTTGCCTTAATGGTATAATAATAATAAAATTTTGCCTCCTGCGCGGGCACATTTTGATTGAGCACTTCGCGCACGGCTCGCTTCGCTCTCAAGTTTCAGCGTGCCTAGGATGTGCGTCTGCACATCTCGCAGTTCGTGATGGGCTTAGTTCACAGTGTAATGCAAATACGGAAGCTTACTTACAAATATTACAAAACTGTTAAAACCTCTACTTTTGATGAAAATGCTACATTCCGTTTGATTTAAGTTTTAAGAGAAAATTAATTTAGTTGGGGCTCTAAGAACTTTAAAGAACTCATTCTCATTACAATACTCGCGCTCGATTTTTCATACGTACACTCTAGCTCCAATATAAGAACAGTTTCAGGAGTTGCTTCGCACTGACCTTGGTCCTAAACCGAATTCTTTAAAACGTAAATAGTCAGGGACATGTCAACTATTTCCTAATATTACGCAATCTCCGAACCTGAGTACGAACGTAAGTACCCGTGCACTGCGCCTTTGTCTATACGTTGCTGATGTTTCGCACTTGGTTGAACACCGTCTTGCGCCCTGCGAGCTGAGAAACTACGTGGGCCAGCAGTAGGCCAGCAGTTATAGGAATTCTTAAACTGGATGGGCTTATATGAGAGTTCAAGTTTATTTATATAACTCTCTGATGAATTATAATTCCAAAATTTGAATTTTTGACTTTTCAATAGAATTTTCGATGTTTAAAATAAAAACCGTGATTTCTATCAGAAAAATATTCATGGAAATTTTGTAGGTCTTTTCAAAAGAAACAATTTATTGTCCAAAATTTTTCTCGTGTGCCGCATAGTGATCTTAGTGGTCTTATCTTATAAGGGGAAGGCCCCCTCTGTGACATTGACTGCCTAGCGACCACGTTGCCGCTGGTTCAAATCTTTTTGTCCACATTTTTAAAAATATTTATTTTTTATTTTTCGCATTGTGAATATGTCAAATAATCATTTTTTTATGATTTCCCGGCGATGAATTTTCTTTAAAGTTGAATTATTGGAAAATATATATCAAGCATTAGAATCGATGACAGGGGAAACTGGTCCGACTCGCTCCCCTCTTCCATGAATCATGACATTGGGCCCGAAACCGGATTCAGAAAAAGCAGAATGAATACGCACACTCATTCTTCTCGAATTCTACCGCAGATGTCTCTTTTTATGCTATAAAATTTAACACGTTGCTTCTGATGTGTATAACATTTTTGCATGATATTTATACCCCAATCATATAACTATTTTAAAAAAAAATTAATCGCCGGGGTGAGCATCAAAAAATGATTATTTGACATGTTCACAATGCGAGAAAAAAAATGCCGACAAAAAAGTTTGAACCAGCGGCAGCGTGGTCGCTAGGCAGGCTCTTTACCGCTGCAACGGTGGCGCCTGGGAAAAGCAACCACGCGCGACTCGGTGGACCTTTGGCAGCCGCAGCGCCGTGATTTTCGAATGCTTATAATTCTCAAACAAGGAACCACTCACAAAAGAGTCAGGACACGTGTCTAATTATTTTTGACGTACTATCGATTGATGATAGCGTCATCAAAAAGTCAGTCTCGCAGAGGAGGCTTACTCCTTCTTATTTTAATATCTGAAATTAGCCCTGAAATGATTCCTTCTTTTTACAGCTCACGATAAAAACAAAAATTATACCACTTATCAAAAAATGATCTAAAGTAAATTTGTGAATCCTTCTGAGATAAACAATTTTGCTCCAAAACATTTTATTAGTATCTTGTGTCATTTGTTACAAAATTATAAATTTCAATTTTCCATTAGAATATTTTATTGCTAAAACCACACTTATCCCTTTTTTTGGGCCCTGAGATGGTATGCCAAAGCACAATCTGATCCCATAATTATTTTGGAAGTTATCGTGCATACAGACAGAAAATCTCGTAAAAAACCCTTTTTTCTCAATCAGGGGTCCCAAAACGCGAAGATTTGGTGAAAACTGGCGATGACAAATTTTACATAAAACTAATACCTTTTCATTAGGATGGGAATGCAGAAGGATAAATTATACATTTTATAATTATTTCCTATGCAAAACAGGAAGGTGTCTGTCTGTCGGTAGTCTGTATTCTGTAGTCCGTAATCCGTAGTCTTTAATCTGTAGGCACGATAACTTTCGAAAAAATAATCATATTAGATTGCGCTTTGGTACACCTTTTTGAAGACTAAAAAAAACACAAGTTCGCTATCCAGGCATTTTTGACCAATGGTTATGGTTTTTTCCATCCAAAATACTTTTTAAAAAAATTAGAAATTCAATTTTCTAGCCAAGCTATACGATATACGAGAAAAGCGTTGAAGAGCAAAATTTTTCACCTAAAAAATATTTACGAATTCGTTTAAGATAATTTTTTGAAAAGATACATAGTTTTTATTTTAAACATTAAAAATGCTTTTGAAAATTCGAAAATACGAATTATCAGCCGAACAACGCGAGATGCAAAAAAAAGTTTGGGGAGAGAATTGTTCCTCTCAAAAAGGCCTACAAAACGCCTTCTGATGATTCTTTGGTAGAACTAACCGTTTTTCTATTAAATCAAAGCACAATTTAGTAAAGTTTTAAAATTTCAGATGTCTTGTCACACACCTGTCACAAACTACAAGTTTAAAATGATAAATGGCCAAATAATATAACAACTACTTTTTTTTATATTTTAGACTCACATATGTCATTTATATTGAGTTGAAAAACATAAAAATCAAGAGCAGATTCAATCTCTTAGAATTGAAGATTATGAAAATCACTTCAAAGCCTGTCCCACAAGTTTTTTGTCTGGTCACGCTGCGCTGCTATTTTAGGATAAAACTTAAAAATAATTATTTAGACTATTCATAATGCGGGCTAAAATTGTATTGTTATGAGAATGTGTACTTTAAGGCCGATAGAACCTTAAGTAGGTTAATTTTAGTTTCAATCAAAAATCAATATGAATTTAACACTTTTATTAAGAGTGGAGGTTCCGACAGTTTTGTCATATTTTCAAGTAAGCGTGTGTATATGCATTACACTGTGAACTAAGCCGAGCACGAAATGCGAGGACAGAAAGTATCCGAGCGCGTATCGCAAGGTAAATATATTATTGAGCGCGAAGCGTCGCGAAGACCCGACAGATGCATGCCCTAGGCGCGCTCAAACTTACGAGCGGAGCGTATCGCAAATGGCATCCTATGACGTAATACACTACTGTGTTTTTCATATATTTCTTCGCCTTCTTATTCTTAAGTTGTAGAAAATATCTTTTTAAAATTTTGGGAAACGGCAGAAAATATATCAAATTATCAGCTCACGTCGCGTTATTTCGGACTGTTCCATTGAACTTTGTGTTTTGTTTAAATAATACATTTTCATTTATTAGTTTATAATGTAAAAAAAACAGGGCTTCAAGACCAGAATTCGTTATTAGACAATAGCCCATTTATTAATTACAATATAAATGAAAATTACTTAAAGTAGGTGATTTGCGCCCACAAAAAGGGTTTCGTAGCCTATTTGATATATTATTTAAAATCATTACCTTCACCCAACTCCCACTGCCGCGCTCCAAAAGTGCTGAGATTTTAGAAGGAGTCTTCTCATACAAATGAAGATCTTAGAAAGATAATGTTTTGAGTTAAAAAAATATTTGTTCTAAAATCTAAATTCATTCTAAATTTCTCGAGAAAAACGGCCCACATCAGTATATTATGAGTTACGGGTACTCCAGCTCTTGTTTACAAAAAGAGCACACTTTTAGCCATTCCCGAAACTTCCATATTTTATTTATTTTGCGAAAGAGTACTACGATTGTTGATGAACAGGGAGAAAAAGTTTTCCTTATTGACACGCCTCCCGTGTATATATGATATGTATATTAAATAGCTACATATTTATTTACATTAAAAACTTTGTCTCGATGTTTCAGTTTGCCCTCATAGCGCCTGGCAATTCGCTCACATAATGACGGGTACAGAGAGAATGGTAAGGAATGTTCTCATCCATCCCCAACTTCCTATATCTCTTGTAGCACAAGGTGATTTCATCGTTGGATGGATCAACTCACAAAATGATTTTTGTTCCATTTTCAATCTTCATGGCATGCGGATTCGACAACATCGTACAAACCGTGAGCGGGAGTTTTTAACGCAAGGTGATTTGCTATAGGTGTAGACTGAAGTAGGCTGAGTATGCGAAAATGGAGGACGCAGATACATAAGATGAAGTGGACATGCTGGCGGGTATCAATTATTTTTTTAATTTTAAGGAAAATGTATACTAAAATATAATTTTCTTTGTACCGAGGACAGAATATGGGCCGTGATTCTCGACTCGTCGAGTCTCGGACGTTAAGGGCCTTCGAAATCATGGGGAAATCCTAAATGTAAAATTGAGTCCAAACGAAGAAGCCATTTTATCTAGTTTTTTGCATACATAATCTCAAGCGTAATAAGATTCGCGGACCAGGCCGTTTTTTTCGGAAAAAATTAAATTTTTTATGTAATAATCGAATAAAAAATGCAATAAGGGGATCCGAAGCTCAATTTATTAAGAAATGATTCAAAACCGCGACCATTTTATTTGGTTGTCTCTAGTGGAGCCATCATGTCGTAGAAAACAATAAAAATCATTATTGTTTAAAAGATATTCAATAACAAATTCAGGGTTTCCGAAACTCGTGCACGGCGACGTTCCCGTGAAAAAAGAGTCGAGGAAATTTCATGACTCAGCAAACTTCCAGCGAGGCGATTGTTCCTTAGGGTTTGAGGAAGTTTTCTACAAAGTTTTACGCAATTACATTGATAAACATAGAAACAG